>JAJHIY020002214.1:42500-47885 GCA_022114975.2 Lampris megalopsis | reverse complement strand
CACGACACGACGATGTTTGTATTGTGTGTAAGTTGCAGATCCTCTGTATTTTAAACACACACAGACACACACAGACACACGGACACACACAGACACACAGGTCTTACTTGAGCTCTGGGTAGACATTGTCCAGGTACCACTTGAAGGACTTGCACTTGAGCTTCTTACGGAGCTCCACTCTGCTGCGGATGCTGGTACAGACAGACAGGAGACACAGACACAGTCAGACAGTCACACAGAGAGACAGACCGAAATATCAAGAGAGGCAACCGGGTCAGCAGTCAGACTGTGGACAAATAGACAGACGGTCAGACAGTCACACAGACAGACAGGCCGAAATATCAAGAGAGACAACCGGGTCAGCAGTCAGACTGTGGACAAATAGACAGACGGTCAGACAGTCACACAGACAGACAGACCGAAATATCAAGAGAGACAACCGGGTCAGCAGTCAGACTGTGGACAAATAGACAGACGGTCAGACAGTCACACAGACAGACAGGCCGAAATATCAAGAGAGACAACCGGGTCAGCAGTCAGACTGTGGACAAATAGACAGACGGTCAGACAGTCACACAGACAGACAGACCGAAATATCAAGAGAGACAACCGGGTCAGCAGTCAGACTGTGGACAAATAGACAGACGGTCAGACAGTCACACAGACAGACAGGCCGAAATATCAAGAGAGACAACCGGGTCAGCAGTCAGACTGTGGACAAATAGACAGACGGTCAGACAGTCACACAGACAGACAGGCCGAAATATCAAGAGAGACAACCGGGTCAGCAGTCAGACTGTGGACAAATAGACAGACGGTCAGACAGACACACAGACAGACAGACAGACATGGACAGAAAATAACACACAGAGAGACAGACAAACAAATAGTCAGAGCAGTGGTTCTCAACCCAGTCCTCAAGGACCCCCTATCCTGCAGATTTTCATGGTAACCCTGCATAGGTAGCCCTGCTTGTACTTACTCGACCAATCATCTCGCAGCACTTAATTATGCAAGGTGTGCAACATCTGACAAAATTCATCGCTGATTGGTTGAATAACTACAAACAGGTACCTATTCAGGGTTGCAAAGACAATATGCAGGATAGGGGGTCCTTGAGGACTGGGTTGAGAAGCACTGAGTCAGAGGGATGGTGAAACAGACTGACGGACCTCAACCTCCTGCTTCTTCTTCTTTTGTGGCTTTCCCCCCAGTTGTACCCGGCCAATTACCCCACTCTTCCGAGCCGTCCCGGTCTCTGCTCCACCCCTTCTGCCGATCCGGGGAGGGCTGCAGACTACCATATGCCTCCTCCCATACATGTGGAGTCGCCAGCCGCTTCTTTTCACCTGACAGTGAGGAGTTTCACCAGGGGGGACGTAGCGCGTGGGAGGATCACGCTATTCCCCCCAGTCCCCACCCCCCCGAAAAGGTGCCCCGACTGACCAGAGGAGGCGCTAGTGCAGCGACCAGGATTACATGGCACAGATTACACAAGATGGTGGACAGACCCCGCTGAGACTCGACTCCGTGTTGACGTGATCGCATCGTGCAGTTTCCGCAGGTTCCTCGGGTGCTCATTCATGCGGAAAGCCTCCCGTTCTACCACACCCCAGAAGTCTTCCGCCGGATTTAGAGCCGGCGACTGGGGAGGCCATTTTGAGACGACCCTCGCTTTGTGACATGGTGCACACGATCACCAAGCAAACAGGCTGTGGTATGCCAGCCGTGACTGATTGGTACTAATGGGCCCAAAGTGTGCGGCACAGTGGTGCAGTGGTTAGCACGGCCGCCTCACAGCAACAAGGTCTTGGGTTCGAGCCCCGGGGGTAGTCCAAATTTGGGGGTCGTCCTCTGTGTGGACTTTGCACGTTCTCCCTGTCTGCGTGGATTTCCTCCGGGGGCTCCGGTTTCCTCCCACAGTCCAAAGTCATGTAGGTCAGGTGACTCGGCCGTACTACATTGTCCCTAGGTGTGACTGTGTCGGCCCTGTGATGGCCCGGCGACCTGTCCAGGGTGTCTCACCGCCTGCCGCCCAATGACTGCTGGGATAGGCTCCAGCACGCCCGCAACCCTGAGAGCAGGATAAGCAGTGTGGATAATGGATGGGCCCAGAGTGCGCCAAGAAAACAGTCCTCACACCATTACTATCCTCTTTCAATCTTGTATTGTGTAAATTGTGTACACACAACTTCCATTGCACGTCGTCCGTCTTGGGAGAGAGATCGCTCCTCTGTTGCTCTCCCCGAGGATTCTTCCCTTTTTTTCTCCCTGTTGAAGGGTTTTTTAGAGAGTTGCTCCTTGTCCGATGCGAGGGTCTAAGGACAGGATGTTGTGTCACTGTAACGCCGTTTGAGGCAAATTTGTGATATTGGGCTACACAAATACGTTGTCTTGATGACTTGATTACACCACCGCCGCCAGCCTCGCCTGTTGACACACTGCAGGCTGGGTCCGCGGTTTCATGCTGTTCGCTCCAAATTCTGACCTTACCATCTGTGCGCCTCGGCAAGAACCGGGATTCATCGGACCAGGCTCCGTTTTTCCAGTCTTCCGCTATGCTGTTTGGTGGGCCTGCCGCCCACTGCAGCCTCAGCTCTCTGCCCCGAGCTCGGTTCAGGCCCGAGCTTGGCCCAGTGCTGCCTCGGCTCTCTGCCCCGAGCTCGGTTCAGGCCCGAGCTTGGCCCACTGCAGCCTCGGCTCTCTGCCCCGAGCTCGGTTCAGGTCCGAGCCTGGCCCACTGCAGCCTCGGCTCTCTGCCCCGAGCTCGGTTCAGGCCCGAGCTTGGCCCAGTGCTGCCTCGGCTCTCTGCCCCGAGCTCGGTACAGGCCCGAGCTTGGCCCACTGCAGCCTCAGCTCTCTGCCCCGAGCTCGGTTCAGGCCCGAGCTTGGCCCACTGCAGCCTCAGCTCTCTGCCCCGAGCTCGGTTCAGGCCCGAGCCTGGCCCACTGCAGCCTCAGCTCTCTGCCCCGAGCTCGGTTCAGGAGTTTTCCATCCGCAGAACTTCCTCTCACTGCATCCTTTTTCATTTTTCACACCCTCCTAAGTAAACTCAGCTGTCGTGCGTGAAAATCTCAGGTGATCCACTGCTATAGAAAGGCTCAAACCAGCCCGTCCGACACCGACGAGCTGCCGCGGTCGGGAATAAACAAGATCACGTTCGTCCCCGCGCTGATGGTCGACGTGAACATTAGCAAGCAGCTCCTGATCTGGATCGGCAGGACTTCATGCACTGCACTGCTGCCACGCGACTGACTGCTCGGATCATTTCATGAATACGTAGGTGTACAGGTGTTCCTAATAAAGTGCTCAGTGTGTGTGTGTGTGTGTTTGTGTGTGTGTGTGTGTGTTTGTGTGTGTGTGTGTGTGTGTGTAAGAGACTCACTCTCCGTAGGACTTGCCACGCGCTGCGGGACGGGCTGAGTAGTAGAAGATGCGAAACTCGTCCATCCACACCTCAGCCGTGCGACGTGTGTTCCTGCCAACACCCAAACCCCACACACACACACAGACACACAGACAGACACACACGCACACACACACATCAGACACATCAGTCACGGATGAATGCTTAAAACTTCTACGTGAAAATGATAATATCCACAAGGCCAACCTTGCGCCCCCTGCTGGTTGAACCGCCCCCCCCACGTGTATGAATTTCTAAAGATGTACTTCCAAATACTTTAGTCCAGAGGCGACAGTCTCATGCAGAAACATAAACACTGTGAATATTAAATGCCACAGTAGGGTTACCCCCCTATCCTCGGGGACCACCCCTCCCACACACACACACACACTCGTCTCATCTCCAGCCGCTTCTCCGGGGTCGGGTCGCAGAGGCAGCAAGCTAAGTAGGGCACTCCAGATGTCCTTCTCCCCAGCAACGCCCTCCAGCTCCTCCTGGGGGATTCCAAGGTGTTCCCAGGCCAGATTGGACATGTAGTCCCTCCAGCGAGTTCTGGGTCTACCCCGGGGTCTCCTCCCAGTTGGACGTGCCTGGTAAACCTCCAAAGGAAGGTGCCCAGGAGGCATCCTAATCAGATGCCCGAACCACCTCAACTGGCTCCTTTCGACACGAAGGAGCAGCGGCTCTACTACGAGCTCCTCCCCCTATCTCTAAGGCTGAGCCCAGACACCCTAGGGAGGAAACTCATTTCAGCCGCTTGTATCCACGATCTCACTCTTTCGGTCACTGACCAAATCTCATGACCACAGGTGAGGGTTGGAACGAAGACTGACTGGTAAATTGAGAGCTTTGCCTCCCGGCTCAGCTCCTTCTTCACCACGACGGTCCGGTACAACGTCCACATTACTGCTGATGCTGCACCAACCCGCCTGTCAATCTCCCGCTCCATCCTACCCTCACTCGTGAACAAGACCCCGAGATACCTGAACTCCTTCACTTGAGGCGACAACTCATCCCCAACCCGGAGGGAGCAATCCACCACTCTCTGGTAGAGAACCACGGCCTCAGACTTGGAGGTGCTGACTCTCATCCCGGCCATTTCACACTCAGCTGCAAACCGCCCCAGTGGGCGCTGGAGGTCGCGTCCTGATGAAGCCAACAAAACCACATCATCTGTGAAGAGCAGAGGTGCAATTCTGAGGTTCCCAAAACAGACACACTCCTCACCTCGGCTGCGCCTTGAGATCCTGTCCATGAATATCACAAACAGAACTGGAGACAAGGGACAACCTTGGCGGAGTCCGACACCCACCGAAAACACGTTTGACTTTGTGCCGAGAATGCGGACACAGCTCTGGCTTTGGTTATACAAGGACCGGATGGCTTGTAGCAACTGCCCCGGTACCTCATATTGTTTCTCGAAATTTGTGGGGACCCCTTATTGTCTACATTCATTCCCTGGCCCTTAACCCTAACCCTAACCCTAGCCCTTAAACCTAACCCTAACCCTAACCCTAGCCCTTAACCCTAACCCTAACCCTAGCCCTTAACCCTAACCCTAGCCCTTAACCCTAACCCTAGCCCTTAACCCTAGCCCTTAACCCTAGCCCTTAACCCTAACCCTAACCCTTAACCCTAACCCTTAACCCTAGCCCTTAACCCTAGCCCTTAACCCTAACCCTAGCCCTTAACCCTAGCCCTTAACCCTAACCCTAGCCCTTAACCCTAACCCTAACCCTAGCCCTTAACCCTAACCCTAACCCTAGCCCTTAACCCTAACCCTAACCTTACCCATCATAGCTTAACACTAACCTTAACCGAATCCTAATTCCAACCTTAACCCTGATCCCAAGGCCTAAAATGGACCCTTTTCCTCACGGGGACCCATCAAATGTCCCCACACGGCAGGTGGTTTCTGGTTTTTCTATCCTAATGGGGACATTTGGATAGAAAAACCAGGTGCACACACACACACACAC
>JAJHIY020002214.1:25000-35000 GCA_022114975.2 Lampris megalopsis | reverse complement strand
CTGTGTTATCCTGCTGGCTCTAACTATTTCTATCAGGCCCGGTCATACGGAATCGGAGTACATTAGTCCTATTAATGGATTACAGAGGCTGCGCGTAAACATGATCCCAGTTAGAAGGGAGCAGGAAATAGAGCACAGCTTATCCTAACAGGATAACATTTAGCGGAGGCTAAAGGCTCCCAGCCAGCCGTAAACCCATTCTCACACTCGTCTGCATTAGCGCTGTGTGTGTGTGTGACGGCAACGCACAACGCCGAACCCCTCTTCCTGCTTGTCGGCCTGAGAGCGAGTCGATGGGTTATTTGGTGATGTTCTTCACTGAGCCGGTCGATAAGCAACTTAGTTATTTAGAAGGTTATTGATCGACTGATTGACTGAAACGGTAATCAAGAAACAAAACAAATTATAACTATGAAAAAACCCCAAAAATAAGCCCCCCCCAAAAAATCTCATCTCATCTCATCATCAGCTGATTCTCCGGGGTCGGGTCGCGGTGGCAGCAAGCTAAGTAGGGCACACCAGACGTCCCTCTCTCCAGCAACGCCCTCCAGCTCCTCCTGGGGGATCCCCAGGCGTTCCCAGGCCAGATTGGACATGTAGTCCCTCCAGCGAGTTCTGGGTCTACCCCGGGGCCTCCTCCCAGTTGGACATGCCCAGGAGGCGTCCTGATCAGATGCCCGAACCACCTCAACTGGCTCCTTTTGATGCGAAGGAGCAGCGGCTCTACTCCCAGCTCCCCCCGGATGTCTGAGCTCCTCACCCTATCTCTAAGGCTGAGCCCAGACACCCTACGGAGGAAACATATTTCAGCCGCTTGTATCCGCGATCTCACCCTTTCGGTCACTACCCAAAGCTCATGACCATAGGTGAGGGTTGGAACGGAGACTGACTGGTAAATTTGGGAGCTTTGCCTCCCGGCTCAGCTCCCTCTTCACCACAACGGTCCGGTACAACGTCCACATTACTGCTGATGCTGCACCAATCCACCTATCGATCTCCTGCTCCATCCTGCCCTCACTAATGAACAAGACCCTGAGATACTTGAACTTCTTCACCAAAAAAAAAAAAAAATTAAAAATATAAAATCTAAAAAGTTGGCTAGGCAACGAGCATCTGAGCCAGTCAGCCAATCAATCAGAATGTCAGGTTGTGAAGTTAATTAGATTGAGCGAAGTCAGTTAAGGTAATTCTCAAGTTCTTACTCGCTGTATGTGCTGACGTTGCCCTGGCTAAGGAGCAGGTTATCACGACAGTCACTTAGTAAAGGTCATTTCTAAATTCTTCTTAATAAATACATATTGCCATCAACGTCTGGTGTGGTCTGGTGAGGCGTGTGTCAGGTCTGGTGTGGTCTGGTGAGGCGTGTGTCGGGTCTGTCGTGGCCTGGTGTGGTCTGATGTGCTGTGTGTCAGGTCTGGTGTGGTATGTGTTGGGTCTGGTGTGGTCTGGTGTGGTCTGATGTGGTCTGATGTGCTGTGTGTCAGGTCTGGTGTGGTATGTGTTGGGTCTGGTGTGGTCTGGTGTGGTCTGATGTGGTCTGATGTGTTGTGTGTCGGGTCTGGTGTGGTCTGGTGTGGTCTGATGTGCTGTGTGTCAGGTCTGGTGTGGTATGTGTTGGGTCTGGTGTGGTCTGGTGTGGTCTGATGTGCCGTGTGTCAGGTCTGGTGTGGTATGTGTCGGGTCTGGTGTGGTCTGGTGTGGCGTGTGTCAAAAACACACAAGCCGCCTAACGCAATATAATGCTTCTCCCAGACCAGTCAACCCCACCTTCTCAAGGTTCAGACTGTTTTCACTGACAGGGCTCTGACTATGGGCGCCAGCGCCTATCACCAGCGCCCTATAAAGTAACCGGTACACCACTACCTTGCAGGATGAAGCTTTCTAGCCAAAGGCTAAGGGTGGGGGCGACCCCGAACAGAAACCCCCGCAGGAGTAACCCCCCCCCCGTAGACTCATTATCATGGCCCGCTGGCATGTGGACACGCCCTGATAAGGAGTCAAGGCTACCCCAGTTACAGGATAAGTAAGAAAGCTACGGGGATGCAGCGTAGTGGGTGTGATATTTCAGCGGGAGAGCCAATCAGTGACCAACAGTGAAGCTCACAAGACGCTGAGCGGAAGAACCCTTCTGTGGTCGGCGGTCAGGATCACCAGCTCAGCTGAATCTGATACTGCTCACACCCATAGTTGCAGCGAAACGTGGATGTGTTTAAGTAAGACTCGTCTTACTAAACAAGCTATCGAAAGGCTACTCGACGTGATGATGACGATGATGTCATCAACGTAGTCTAATAGTAGATGAGTTAGTCAGTCAGTCATATCAATTAATGTCAAAGTTTTCTTAGATGATGTGCATGTCGGTGTGGCCCCAGTGTACCAGACTAGTCACTCAAGTTTCATGTCAAAGTCCTTCCCTGCCGTTTGTGTGGACGTCCGCCTGGTGTCAGTGGGTCACTACGTACAGTTCACTTCTCGATCCTTGCTCACAAACGTGTGTTGCGGTTGTAGGTTCATTTCTAAATGTTCTTACTTGATGTACGTATTGGCGTTGCCCTCCGGAAAGACATACGGGTGCTTCTTTCTGAAGACGTGACCCACCCTGCTGCAGGGCAGAATCTCCAGACTGCCCCCACACTGCCACACGCGGAAGGAGATCTCTGCAAGGGAAACACACACACACACACATCTTAAGTATATCTACACAAGCTCTGAGGCTGACTCGCACAGTGGTTCTCAATCAGGTCCTCCAGGACCGCTGGTTCTCTAGTCTACCAGGAGGTTCATTATTGAGCTACCCGGTAAAACAAAAAAACGGTGTAGCAATGGCGGTACCTGAGGACCTGTTTGGGGACCACTGGGCTGGCAGTTAACATGAACAGAAACAGCCCTGTAACAGGTATGAAGACTCCTACTGAGCGGTACACAGACATGAGCCCAGACATGTACTGGAAGGGATAACATGAAGTAACTCTGCATCAACAGACAGGAAAACTACAACTCTGGCTAAAAACACCAAATAAGGTGCGCGACCAAAATGAAGACGTAAATCACTGTCATCCGATCTGTGTGGCATTAGCATTAGCGATGCGAAGCTAGCTTTACCATGTGAGCTGGGACTTCAGCTGTTACTGTGCTTGGCTGTGTGATGTCATCCGTGCAATCTTGCGTCATTTCATTCATTTTTTCTTTTTAATTTATTTTGTTTTGTGATTGTTAAACCGTTTTGGTTTCTTTCAAGCATTTTATTTTTCCTCTTCCTCTCTTTCCTACCTTTTCGTCCATTTCATCCTCACCTCTTCGTTAGATCCCTTTTTGAGAAAGGCTACTTGAAGGAGTTTTTAAATCGGAATTCACTTCGGCTTGCTTTGAGCTACGTGATGTTAGCTGTCTCATTTCAGCTGTGTTGTAATAGCGACCAAGAGTCAAAGTCAAGTTTATGGTAACACTTTAGTATGGGGAACATATTCTAAGTAAAAAACTTAATTACTAGTGAATTAGTAATGATCAAGATGTCACTTTAGTATGGGGAACATATTCTAAGTAACAAAAACTTAATTTAGAGTAATTCAACACTATGAACACTTGTAGTTTTGTGTTTTGTTATGTAAGAACAGACCATATTCATTAAGTGTTAGTAAGGGAGAATAACTCTTCTTGTGGTACTACCACCTTATAAAGGCCATACTAAGCAAAGCATATTGAGATGGTACTACTAATAAGCAATACTTCTGAGGTTATAGAGGGAAAACTCATAGTTAATGGCTTACTGGTTGTATAATAAGGCCATGCAGAATAAGGCAGTAATGAGTACGTAATAATGACCAATTAAGAACCAATATGTTGCTAATTTGCATGCTAATAAGCACCTACTTAATGGTGACTATGTTCCCCATACTAAAGTGACATCTTGATCATTACTAATTCACTAGTAATTAAGTTTTTTTACTTAGAATATGTTCCCCATAGTAAAGTGTTACCCCATTTTCATTAAGTGTTAGTAAGGGAGAATAACTCTTCTTGTGGTACTACCACCTTATAAAGGCCATACTAAGCAAAGCATATTGAGATGGTACTACTAATAAGCAATAATTCTGAGGTTATAGAGGGAAAACTCATAGTTAATGGCTTACTGGTTATATAACAAGGCCATGCAGAATAAGGCATTAATGAGTATGTAATAATGACCAATTAAGAGCCAATATGTTGCTAATTTGCATGCTAATAAGCACCTACTTAATGGTGACTATGTTCCCCATACTAAAGTGTTACCAAGTTTATTTGTGTAGCCAAAAATCACAAGGTAGACCTGAAGGGCTTTACAGTCAGTACATCCATCCATTATCCAAACCGCTTATCCTGCTCTCAGGGTCGCGGGGATGCTGAAGCCTATCTCAGCAGTCATTGGGCGGCAGGCGGGGAGACACCCTGGACAGGCCACCAGTCCATCACAGGCCCCACGTACACACACACACACACACACACCTGGGGACAATTTAGTCCAGCCAGTTCACCTGACCTACATGTCTTTTGGACTGTGGGAGGAAACCCACGCAGACACGGGGAGAACATTCAAACTCCACACAGAGGACGACCCGGGACGACCCCCAAGGTTGGACTACCCCGGGGCTCGAACCCAGCACCTTCTTGCTGTAAGGTGACCGCGCAGACCACTGCGCCACCATGCCACCACAATCAGTACAATACACAACAACATACGACAACATACAACATAGAACATATGACATACAACATCCTCCGTTCTGGGACCCCAGACCCGAATGAGGTTGAACCTACGCCAAATAACCCATTTCATATATCATAGAATATTAGTATATATATATATTAGCTGCATTACATCTGCTGTGTTACCACGGCAGTGGAACTCCAGCACAGCTCTGTGAACTTTCTTTTGCTGTTTTCAGAGAGCTTCTGCAGCCTTTGTGTTTCTCTTCATTAGCGTCACAACCTGCCCATCACGGCCTTAAGTGGGGCAAACCTCACTGAATATTTGATGGCCCTCTAGCAAACTCAACATGATGTATTTGTTTGGCGGTGTGGGTGCATGTGCATGTGCGTGTGCGTGCGAGTGTGTGCGCGTGTATTTGTGTGACCTGTTTGTTGATTTCTGTGCTCGTTTTTCAGATGTGAGGCACAGCAATATACAACGAAGACGCAGCGAACTCGACTTGCACGGCAAACCAACCACACTACAGCGCTTACTGTAGTGCGCAGTGCGTGCATGTGTGTATGTGTGCATGTGTGCATGTGTGTATGTGTGCATGTGTGTATGTGTGTGTGCGCTAATAGTTAGTGTCATTCTATCGTTGCTGGCGTGTCTGATGTTGCCGGTTCACAGCCAGCACTGCAGGAGATCAGGGAGAGAGAGAGAGCTCAGAGTAGAGAGATTGAGAGAGCTCAGAGGAGAGAGAGAGAGAGAGAGCTCAGAGGAGAGAGAGAGAGAGAGAGAGAGAGCTCAGAGGAGAGAGATTGAGAGAGCTCAGAGGAGAGAGAGAGAGAGAGAGAGCTCAGAGGAGAGAGAGAGAGAGAGAGCTCAGAGGAGAGAGAGAAAGAAGCTCAGAGGAGAGAGAGAGAGAGAAGCTCAGAGGAGGGGGGTGAGAGGAAGACCAGGGGGCGTAGTGAAACCACAGCTCTCTTTTCTACAGTAACAAGAAGGCTTACCAAAGAATAAGGGGCCGAGGAGTTTGCAAAGTCTCAGAGGAGAGAGAACGAGGGCAACTAACGGAGTAAAAAAAGACACTGAATCGCAGGGAGCGTTCAAGAGAGACAGAGGGGGTGAGAAGGAGAGAAAGACGGAAGGATAAAAAGAGAGCGAGTGGGTGTAAACCACAGTGGTAAGGTAGTGCAGGAGGAGGCTGGCTGGGGGAGAGGGGCTGCAGGAAGTGGCGATAAAAGGAGACAGAAGAGAGGAAGAGGACTGGGTGATATGCCGTGAGAACGAGAGAGAGAGACTGGGGAGAGATGCAGTACCGACAGAAGCATGACAGACGGGATGAGATACTGTGAGAGACGGACAGAAACACGACACAGATCAGCGGTGTGTTTCTGTGTGAGACAGACTTACTGTAGCCGTGATCCGGCGAGAATTACAGCAGTGTTCAGTAAGGTGTGTCGTACTCTCTCTCTCTCTCACACACACACACACACACACACAGGTGTGTATGCATGCCACGCACACACACACACACACACACACACAGTGCCCTTCCACAGCGAGGCAGAACGGTTCTGAGCACGGACAGAAACTCCAATGGCATTTCCATTAGTGCTTAGTTTGGTGTGAAATGGCTCCGAACCGTCCTCGCTTCAATTCTGGATTTCCGCTACCGGTCCGTAACGACGCTCGAACGTGGCCGGGCTGCGCTGGTGGGAGGGGCTTAATGACAGCGGTATTCAACGACTGGTTTTACATTCACGTCACACACAGCGAAGCTACGCCCGGCGCGGCGCTGATGTTCTGTCGCGCCATTTACGACATCCTGCACATCCTGCACCCCGCGTGCTGAAATTACAACCAGCAGGGCGTCCGGGTGGCGTGGCGGCCTGTTCCGCTGCCTACCAACACGGGGATCGCCGGTTCGAATCCCCGTGTTGCCCCCGGCTTGGTCGGGCGTCCCTACAGACACAACTGGCCGTGTCTGCGGGTGGGAAGCCGGATGTGGGTATGTGTCCTGGTCGCTGCACTAGCGCCTCCTCCGAGACGGTACAGCACCTATAGTTGCTAGCAGGGGCAGCGCACACTTAGTGGCACAACTAAGTTGCAGGAATCGTGTGGAGGAACATCCAGCTGAATACAGGCCGGAAGTTCCCAAGTCCGGATGGGAGGCAGCGCAAAAGTGTGGTTGAGAACAACGGGGCTAAGATCCTGTGGGACTTCCATATCCAGAGAGATAAACAAGCACTGGCCGGCCAACTGAGCAATGCGGTGATGTACGAGGATCGGGAGACTGTGGTGGTGGTAGATGTTGCAATCCCAGCCGACAGCAACATCAAGAAGAAGGAATATGAGAAGCTGGAGATGTACAGGGCCGCCAGAGGAACTAGAGAGGGTATGGAAAGTGAAGGGCAAAGTGGTCCCAGTGGTGATAGGAGCACTGTGGCCTGTGACCCCCGAGCTGGGAGAGTGGCCCCGACAGATTCCAGCAGTAACATCTGAGATCTCTGTTCAGTAGAGTGCAGATCTACGAACAGCTGAGACACTGAGAAGAACCCTCAAACTCCCAGGCCTCTGAGTTCTATCTATCTATCTAGCTATCTACAGATAGGTGCACAGATATTGAGTTTCTCAATCCCTGGCTCCTTTGCATGGCCTTGTTTTTTTGAAGTGATGTCACCGGACATGGTTACTGTCAGCTGCAGAGACCTTCTCCAGTCAGGACAACTCACCAAAATTTTCCCCGCCCCAAATGTCCATGGCGGTGTCGTATTTTCCAAGGTGATTAAACCAGGACTTGTCAATCACGAACAGCCCGCCCGCAATGATGGGAGTCCTGCCAGAGAAGGAAAAAGGTTGTGAGAGAGCATATGTGCATGAGAGAGAGAGCGAGAGTGAGAGAAAGAGAGAGGTGAGGGATAGAGTCTAACAAATGCTATGTGTGTAATAGAGGGATAGAAACAGATGGACAGAGAGAATGGGAGAGATAATTAGAGAGTAAAACAGATACGCATAAATGATTTTTGTCTGGAGCTATTTACATGTTATCTGGTTACATATGCTGAACAGTTTCTTAAGATACTCACCGAAATGTCTGAACTGTGCCTTCAACTTTCCTCCATTTATCTAGTCTAATCTAATCTACTCTAGTCTAATCTAATCTACTCTAGTATAATCTAGTCTAATCTAATCTAATCTACTCTAGTCTAATCTAATCTAGTCTAATCTAATCTACTCTAGTCTAATATAATCTAGTCTAATCCAATCTAGTATAATCTAATCTAGTCTAGTCTAATCTACTCTAGTCTAATCTACTCTAGTATAATCTAATCTAGTCTAGTCTAATCTATTCTAGTCTAATATAATCTACTCTAGTATAATCTAATCTAGTCTAATCTAATCTACTCTAGTATAATCTAATCTAGTCTAGTCTAATCTATTCTAGTCTAATATAATCTACTCTAGTATAATCTAATCTAGTCTAATATAATCTAATCCAGTCTAATATAATCTAGTCTAATATAATCTACTCTAGTCTAATCTAATCTAATCTAATCTAATTTACTCTAGTCTAATCTAGTCTAATATAATCTACTCTAGTATAATATAATCTAGTCTAATATAATCTACTCTAGTGTAATCTAATCTAGTCTAATATAATCTACTCTGGTCTAATATACTCTAAGAAAGTCTAATCTACTCTAATCTAATCTAGTCTAATTTAATGTAGTCTAATACAATCTACTCTAGTCTAATATAATCTACTCTAGTCTAATATAATATAGGCTAATATCTACTCTAGTCTAATATAACCTAAGAAAGTCTAATCTACTCTAATCTAATCTACTCTAGTCTAATATAACCTAATCTAGTCTAATATAATCTAGTCTAATTTAATGTCTAGAATACAATCGCATCTAAAATTGTACCAGTTAGTCAGGTCAATGATCATCTAATTTGACATACGGCAGTTTTACTAAAATGCTCTAATCAAGGGAACTATATTTTCTCTTGATTTCATAATCTCATCTACCCAGGAACAGAAAACTAACTTTTTCATCCATCAGTTTTCAGTGGTTTACAGATTACAAAATCACATCCACCAGGTAGCTTTTTAAGGTGTGAAGGTTACTTGGTGTCGCAAGTATTTGATAGGCAGACCACATTTACAAAGCCAACCCGGACAGATGTACCAGCATCAGGCTGGGGCCGGGAGGTAATGTCCTAACCCTGGATGAACCTGGGAAACCTGCACCATTATCCTGCTGGGATTCAGGCCAATGTATATGCACACGCACACGCACACACACACACACACACACACACACACACACCTTGTGCAGGCTAAAGTGATCATGTATTGGACAATGCAGGGGAAAGCTTCGGGCCATTATGCATCATGAAATCCTCTCTGGTTATTGCCAATTACCCTGCCTTCACCTGCAACTAGGACTCTGCCTGTGTGTGTGTGTGTGTGCGTGAGAGAGAGAGAGAGAGAGAGAGAGATCCGGCGTGCAAAGCATGTGGGTGGGCATACATATAGCCCATTAAACCTATTTTTGTTCTCAACTTGTGATGTATGTGTGGTGTGAGTGAAAGAGAGAGAGTGAAGCGAGAGAGGACATGGTGTGTATGTTTGTAGCCTATCTGAGATCACAGTGTTGACAGTGACACATTAGTGAGTCAGATCGAGCATCCTACGGACATTATATTAGACAGACAGACACACAGACAAACAGATAGACAGACAGACAGGTAGAGGGTATGTGCGTGTATGCCAGCAGCCATACCAACATATACCCTGGCTCTGCCAAATGACAGAAGCTAAGCGGGTACGGGCTTGGCTAGTCCTTGGATGGGAGACCTGCCGGGAAAACTGAGTTGTTGCCGGAAGTGGTGTGGGTGGGCCAGTAGGGGGCAGTCTTCCCTCTGTTCCTAATAGACGGGTTTCCTGTTTACAAACATTACTGGGTGCGTGCGCATAACCTTTTGAGAGCTACCAAAGCGGTTCAACAATGAAAATGTCCCATCCATCCTTCTGGCGGGTTGTGCAGTTGTGCTGCATCTGGGCTCCATCGTGGTAAAATCTCTGCGCCGTGGCTGCTTTCTGCCCCCTAGTTGCACACGCATCTCTGTGATGACGCCACACGGAAACCCTCCGATAAAGACAACAAGTACCAAAACCCCAGTGCAGTGACGGGGACACTGTGCTGTAGAGACGCCGTCCCTTGGGTGAGACATTAAACCGAGGTCCTGACTCACTGTGGTCATTAAAGATCCCGTGACACCGATCGCAAAGAGTAGGGGGTCCCCCGGTGTCTTGGCAAA
>JAJHIY020002214.1:0-20000 GCA_022114975.2 Lampris megalopsis | reverse complement strand
CAGTCCCTCTTGCCCGGGACCACCTCCAGTCCCTCTTGCCCGGGACCACCTCCAGTCCCTCTTGCCCTGCCTCGGTCAGGGACACGGACAGCAGTACTGACCCAACATGCATGTCTTTCTGATGATGGGGGAAACCGCAGCACCCAGAGAACCCCCAGGGTTGGACAACCCCGGGGGTTCGAACCCAGGCCCTTCTTGCTGTGAGGCGACAGCGCTAACCACTGCGCCACCCAAAGTGTTAGCTTCAAGTAGTGCAAGTGTACGCGCACAACTGAGTGTGTGTGTCTACGTGTGTGTGAAGTGGATTGTTGTCCAAGGTCACGACGTCCTGCACAGCAGCTGCAGTCTCAGCCACTGAGCAGTAACCGCGCTGCACCCACAGTCCAGCGGGGTCGACTCCCCCCCACCTCCTCATTTCACCCACAGTCCAGCGGGGTCGACTCCCCCCCACCTCCTCATTTCACCCACAGTCCAGCGGGGTCGACCCCCCCCCACCTCCTCATTTCACCCCAGCGGGGTCGACCCCCCCCCACCTCCTCATTTCACCCACAGTCCAGCAGGGTCGACCCCCCCCGCCTCCTCATTTCACCCACAGTCCAGCGGGGTCGACCCCCCCCACCTCCTCATTTCACCCACAGTCCCCCCCCCCGCCTCCTCATTTCACCCACAGTCCAGCGGGGTCGACCCCCCCCCCCCACCTCCTCATTTCACCCACAGTCCAGCGGGGCCGACCCCCCCCGCCTCCTCATTTCACCCACAGTCCAGCAGGGTCGACCCCCCCCCCTCCTCATTTCACCCACAGTCCAGCGGGGTCAACCCCCCCCACCTCCTCATTTCACCCACAGTCCCCCCCCCCGCCTCCTCATTTCACCCACAGTCCAGCGGGGTCGACCCCCCCCCCCGCCTCCTCATTTCACCCACAGTCCAGCGGGGCCGACCCCCCGCCTCCTCATTTCACCCACAGTCCAGCGGGGTCGACCCCCCCCCCCCCCGCCTCCTCATTTCACCCACAGTCCAGCGGGGTCAACCCCCCCCCCCCACCTCCTCATTTCACCCACAGTCCAGCGGGGTCGACCACCCCCCGCCTCCTCATTTCACCCACAGTCCAGCGGGGCCGACCCCCCGCCTCCTCATTTCACCCACAGTCCAGCGGGGTCGACCCCCCCCACCTCCTCATTTCACCCACAGTCCAGCGGGGTCGACCCCCCCCCCACCTCCTCATTTCACCCACAGTCCCCCCCCCGCCTCCTCATTTCACCCACAGTCCAGCGGGGTCGACCCCCCGCCTCCTCATTTCACCCACAGTCCAGCGGGGTCGACTCCCCCCCACCTCCTCATTTCACCCACAGTCCAGCGGGGCCGACCCCCCGCCTCCTCATTTCACCCACAGTCCAGCGGGGTCAACTCCCCCCCCGCCTCCTCATTTCACCCACAGTCCAGTGGGGCCGACCCCCCGCCTCCTCATTTCACCCACAGTCCAGCGGGGTCGACCCCCCCCCGCCTCCTCATTTCACCCACAGTCCAGCGGGGTCAACTCCCCCCCGCCTCCTCATTTCACCCACAGTCCGGTGGGCCCGACCCCTCGCCTCCTCATTTCACCCACAGTCCAGCGCGGCCCACTCCCCCCCGCCTCCTCATTTCATCCACAGTCCAGTGGGGCCGACCCCCCGCCTCCTCATTTCACCCACAGTCCAGCGGGGTCAACTCCCCCCCCCCACCTCCTCATTTCACCCACAGTCCAGCGGGGCCGACCCCCCGCCTCCTCATTTCACCCACAGTCCAGTGGGGCCGACCCCCCCCCCGCCTCCTCATTTCACCCACAGTCCAGCGGGGTCAACTCCCCCCCGCCTCCTCATTTCACCCACAGTCCGGTGGGGCCGACCCCCCGCCTCCTCATTTCACCCACAGTCCAGCGGGGTCAACTCCCCCCCGCCTCCTCATTTCACCCACAGTCCAGTGGGGCCGACCCCCCGCCTCCTCATTTCACCCACAGTCCAGCGGGGTCACCTCCCCCCCGCCTCCTCATTTCACCCACAGTCCAGCGGGGCCGACCCCCCGCCTCCTCATTTCACCCACAGTCCAGCGGGGTCAACTCCCCCCCCGCCTCCTCATTTCACCCACAGTCCAGTGGGGCCGACCCCCCGCCTCCTCATTTCAGCTCCTTTTCAGTATCTTAAAACTGCGGCACACCAACACACTTACACCTTCTGGCATGACCATCACACAGATGTACACAGGTCTGAGGTCCGCACGCTGGAGTCCTGCTGGTACCGGTTTCATTCAGCAGTGCACACTGGAGTCCTGCTGGTACCGGTTTCATTCAGCAGCGCACGCTGGAGTCCTGCTGGTACCGGTTTCATTCAGCAGCGCATACTGGAGTCCTGCCGGTACCGGTTTCATTCAGCAGCACACGCTGGAGTCCTGCTGGTACCGGTTTCATTCAGCAGTGCATACTGGAGTCCTGCCGGTACCGGTTTCATTCAGTAGCACACGCTGGAGTCCTGCTGGTACCGGTTTCATTCAGCAGTGCATACTGGAGTCCTGCTGGTACCGGTTTCATTCAGTAGCACACGCTGGAGTCCTGCTGGTACCGGTTTCATTCAGCAGCACACGCTGGAGTCCTCCCGGTACCGGTTTCATTCAGCAGTGCACACTGGAGTCCTCCCGGTACCGGTTTCATTCAGCAGTGCACACTGGAGTCCTGCTGGTACCGGTTTCATTCAGCAGTGCACACTGGAGTCCTCCCGGTACCGGTTTCATTCAGCAGCGCACGCTGGAGTCCTGCCGGTACCGGTTTCATTCAGCAGCGCATACTGGAGTCCTCCCGGTACCGGTTTCATTCAGCAGCGCATACTGGAGTCCTCCCGGTACCGGTTTCATTCAGCAGCGCATACTGGAGTCCTGCTGGTACCGGTTTCATTCAGCAGTGCACGCTGGAGTCCTCCTGGTACCGGTTTCATTGGTACCGGTTTCATTCAGCAGCGCATACTGGAGTCCTGCTGGTACCGGTTTCATTCAGCAGCGCACGCTGGAATCCTCCTGGTACCGGTTTCATTGGTACCGGTTTCATTCAGTAGCGCATACTGGAGTCCTGCTGGTACCGGTTTCATTCAGCAGTGCACGCTGGAGTCCTCCTGGTACCGGTTTCATTGGTACCGGTTTCATTCAGTAGCGCATACTGGAGTCCTGCTGGTACCGGTTTCATTCAGCAGTGCACGCTGGAGTCCTGCCGGTACCGGTTTCATTGGTACCGGTTTCATTCAGCAGCGTTTCGACTCGTTTGCTCCATGTTTTGCCATTTTTTGTCTCGCACCCAAATATTTTTTTCTGGATGTGCGCACACTTGTTCCTCTTCTGAAGTACACAACCAGAACTGACCGTCACACAGGGAACACAAAGAGCAGTAAATGAAGGTAACACACACACACACACACACACACATACACAAAAAGATACACACACTGATGCACAAGCATACAAAACACACACACACACACAGAAACACACACAGAAAAACAAAGATACACACACTGATGCACAAGCATACAAAACACACACAGAAACACAAAAAGATACACACACATGCACAAAGCATACAAAACACACACACACACAGAAACACACACACAGAAACACACACAGAAAAACAAAAAGATACACACACTGATGCACAAGCATACAAAACACACACAGAAACACAAAAAGATACACACACACATGCACAAAGCATACAAAACACACACACACACACACACACACAGAAACACACACAGAAAAACAAAAAGATACACACACTGATGCACAAGCATACAAAACACACACAGAAACACAAAAAGATACACACACATGCACAAAGCATACAAAACACACACACACACACACACACAGAAACACACACAGAAAAACAAAAAGATACACACACTGATGCACAAGCATACAAAACACACACAGAAACACAAAAAGATACACACACATGCACAAAGCATACAAAACACACACACACACACACACACACACACACACACACACACATCAGCACAGATAAACACACACACACACACGCTCGCCCAAAACAAACACGCCATACACACGCCATGTGAAAACAACACACAGGCACGCACGCACAAACCGAACACATGCACACACGCAGGCGCACAAAAGCAGACGGTGTGAAAAACCCACACCACACGTTGGGTGGCCGTTAAACGGCGGCGGGGGCGAACCGGCTGGGCGCGTGTTTGCTCAGGGGTGTTAGAGAGCAGGTGGGGCGGCTGCGGGCCATTAGCCGCAGGGTCAACACAAGGACTGCCGGCCCGACACACAACGCCACCGGTACCGCAGCTCATTCCCAGCTGCCGGCAAAGTCGTACACTGGACCTGTTATAACCCGGGTCTTTAGTCGCCGAACCGTTCTGGAGCTTTTCGTTCGTTCGCTACCTCCATCTTCTGCAGTCTCACTCTACACCAGGTAGACAAACCTGAGCTTGATACTGCAAGTCTTCCTACACTTCCTATACTGTACGTACTGTATATACTGTATGTATAGCATTACTGTATATACTGTATGTACTGTATATACTGTATGTATAGCATTACTGTATATACTGTATGTATAGCATTACTGTATGTACTGTATGTACTGTATATACTGTATGTATAGCATTACTGTATGTACTGTATGTACTGTATATACTGTACGTATAGCATTACTGTATATACTGTATGTACTGTATATAGAACGTTACATACTGTATGTATAGCATTACTGTACATACTGTATATACTGTATGTACTGTATGTACTGTATATAGAACGTTATATACTGTATGTACAGCATTACTGTATATACTGTATGTACTGTATATAGAACGTTATATACTGTATGTATAGCATTACTGTATATACTGTATGTACTGTATGTACTGTATATAGAATGTTATATACTGTATGTATAGCATTACTGTATATACTGTATGTACTGTATGTACTGTATGTACTGTATATAGAACGTTATATACTGTATGTACAGCATTACTGTATATACTGAATAAACTGTATATACTGTACGTATAGCATTACTGTATATACTGTATGTACTGTATGTACTGTATATAGAATGTTATATACTGTATGTATAGCATTACTGTATATACTGTATGTACTGTATATAGAACGTTATATACTGTATGTACAGCATTACTGTATGTACTGTATGTACTGTATATACTATATATACAGTATTATTGTATATATACTGCATGTACTCTATATACTGTACATGCTGTATATACTGTATGTATAGCATTACTGTATATACTGTATGTACTGTATATACTATATATACAGTATTATAGTATATATACTGCATGTACTCTATATACTGTACATACTGTATATACTGTACGTACAGCATTACTGTATATACTGTACGTACTGTATGTACTGTATATAGAACGTTATATACTGTATGTACAGCATTACTGTATATACTGAATAAACGGTATATACCGTATGTACAGTATTACTGTGTAAACTGTATAAACTGTATGTACTGTATATACTATATATACAGTATTATTGTATATATACTGCACGTACTCTATATACTGTATATACTGTACATACTGTATATACTGTACGTATAGCATTACTGTATATACTGTATATACTGTATGTACTGTATATAGAACGTTATATACTGTATGTACAGCATTACTGTATATACTGAATAAACTGTATATACAGTATGTACTGTATATACTATATATACAGTATTATAGTATATATACTGCATGTACTCTATATACTGTACATACTGTACATACTGTATGTATAGCATTACTGTATGTACTGTATGTACTGTATATAGAACGTTATATACTGTATGTACAGCCTTACTGTATATACTGAATAAACTGTATATACAGTATGTACTGTATATACTATATATACAGTATTATAGTATATATACTGCATGTACTCTATATATTGTACATACTGTATATACTGTATGTATAGCATTACTGTATGTACTGTATGTACTGTATATAGAACGTTATATACTGTATGTACAGCATTACTGTATATACTGAATAAACTGTATATACCGTATGTACAGCATTACTGTATATACTGAATAAACTGTATATACAGTATGTACTGTATATACTATATATACAGTATTATTGTATATATACTGCATGTACTCTATATACTGTACATACTGTATATACTGTATGCACCATGCCCTGCATACTATTTATTACCAGTAGCTTAACAATGAATGTACTGTATGTACAGTATGTACAGTATGTACAGTATATACTGTACATACTGTGCCAGGCCATGCATACTATTTATTACCAGTAGCTTAACAGTGAATACCATTACTTTTCATGCCAAAATTCTGCATTAAAACATCAAATGTCTTTACTGCTACAGAATTCTTCTTTGTAAATATGGTGCCAAAAGAGACCAGAGTTTTTGTGTTTTCTACGCTTTTACCTGGTTTATTTTTTTCTTAATTATAATAATAGTAATAATAATGATAATAATAGTAATAATAATAACAACAGTAATAATAATGATAATAATGATGATAATAGTAATAATAATGATCATAATAACAAAACAATAATAATTTATTTGTATAGCACTTATCAAAAGCAGTGTTGCAAGATTTTCACTGGGACGAGTATATTAGAGGGACAGCTCAGTTTGGACGGTTTGGAGACTAAGCGAGAGAGACAAGATTGAGATGGCTTGGACATGTGTGGAGGAGAGATGCTGGGTATATTGGGAGAAGGATGCTGAATATGGAGCTGTCAGGGAAGAGGAGAAGAGGAAGGCCAAAGAGGAGGTTTATGGATGTGGTGAGGGAGGACATGCAGGTGGCTGGTGTGACAGAGGAAGATGCAGAGGACAGGAAGAGATGGAGACGGATGATCCGCTGTGGCGCCCCCTAACGGGAGCAGCCGAAAGTAGTAGTAGTAGTAGTAGTAGTAGTAGTAGTGTAAGATCAAACCAAGTTCATGACTACAAGTAATTCATAGAAAAAGAGTTTGAATTAAAGTAAAATCAGGTCTTAAAAGAAAGTATAAAGGATTTTTTTCAGCGGATTTAAAAGTTGTCCACACGGCGGCTAGCCTGGTCTGCTTTCAGTCACATGTCCCCTCAGGCCCAGCAAAGATGCAGCAGTAGGTCCACAAGTCATGAGGTAATATTTACCTTTGTTTTGTTTTTATTTTTTGGGTGATGTAATAGTTTGCCTGCGTCTGTGGGTTTAACCAGCTCCACAACTCCTTCACATCCATTCACATCCACTCACATCTCATATGACTTTACAATGACCGCACAGACAGTGATGGATGGCTCTGTTCTCATGCAAGGATATGCTGACACACACACACACACACACACACACACACGGTTGCATACACCCATGTACTTGAACACACAAACAAATACACACATGCATGTACTCACAAATATGCACATTCTGAGAACCCACAAGCACACACAAACACACACACACACACACACACGAAGTCGTGCGTTTAATTACAATTCTGCCACCCCCTCCTCTTTTACTCCCCAATTGTACTTGGCCAAGTACCCCACTCCACCGAGCCGTCCCGGTCGCTGCTCCACCCCCCTCTGCTGATCCGAGGAGGGCTGCAGACTACCACATGCCTCCTTCGATACATGTGGAGCCGCCAGCCGCTTCTTTTCACCTGACAGTGAGGAGTTTCACCAGGGGGATGTAGCACATGGGAGGATCACGCTATCCCCCCCCCAAACAGGTGCCCCAACCGACCAGAGGAGGCGCAAGTGCAGCAACCAGGACACATACCCGCATCCGACTTCCCACCCGCAGACACGGCCAATTGTGTCTGTAGGGACGCCGGATCAAGCTGGAGGTAACACGGGGATTTGAACCGGCGATCTCCATGTATTACAAATCTATTACAAAGTTCCATGTTGACATTTCCGCTTCCGGTGTGGGAAGACGGCGGCGCGAATTCCCGTTTGCGGCGGCCTCATCCAGTACCGTCCATGCAGTGTCCACGTCTGCATCTAAGTTTGTCTTCGTCTGATGGCTGGGAGAGCTGGCGCTGGATCGGCTGGGAGAGCTTGGTCTGCAGCATCCTGTGGGCCCAGGGACCACGGCCCTGCCTGGAGCCGTGCCCGAGGAGGTAACACCGAGGGCGGTCTGACAGGACACGGGAGCGGGGCGGGCTAAGCTAACTGCTAGCCCACGCAGACCGGCAGTTCCGATAACACCGAGGGCGGTCTGACAGGACACGGGAGCGGGGCGGGCTAAGCTAACTGCTAGCCCGTGCAGACCGGCGGTTCCGATAACACCGAGGGCGGTCTGGCGGCGGCCTCGCCTGGCCTCGACTGCGTTTTTAGTGTCATCGTGTGGAGTGCGGGGAGGTGTGTCGAGGGGGAGCCTGGTCTGCTGAGGGAGCCTGGTCTGCTGCATCTTGTGGGCCCAGGGACCACGGCCCTCACCGGAGCCGTGCCCGAAGAGGAACACCGAGGGCGGTCTGACAGGACACGGAAGCGAGGCAGGCTAAGCTAACTGCTAGCCCACGCAGACCGGCAGTTCCGATAACACCGAGGGCGGTCTGACAGGACACGGGAGTGGGGCGGGCTAAGCTAACTGCTAGCCCACGCAGACCGGCAGTTCCGATAACACCGAGGGCGGTCTGGCGGCGGCCTCGCCTGGCCTCGACTGCGTTTTTAGTGTCATCGTGTGGAGTGCGGGGAGGTGTGTCGAGGGGGAGCCTGGTCTGCTGAGGGAGCCTGGTCTGCTGCATCTTGTGGGCCCAAGGACCACGGCCCTCACCGGAGCTGCGCCCGAAGAGGAAACACCGAGGGCGGTCTGACAGGACGCGGAAGCGAGGCGGGCTAAGCTAACTGCTAGCCCGTGCAGACCGGCGGTTCCGACAGTCATCCTGGCTGGCGTTCGTTCAACTGGACAGTGATTTTTTGATATGTGTTAGTTTGGATATGTGTGTTCTTGCAGGTTTTGGATACGTGTTTTTGTGTTGCACTGCTGTGGGAAACGACGAATCAAGTGTTTCGGATTCTGATTCTAAATATCAAACACAAACACACATACTGACTAAATACAAGAACAACTCATTAGACATTTATGGACAATTTATGACAGGGATTACACACTATACACAGGAATACACACATCATCATCATCATCATCACCACCACACACACACACACACACACACACACACACACACAGAGTATGTATGAATAAAACCTGTGTCGATGTGACGGCTCAGTTCTAGAGTTCTGTGTGGTTTTCACCCCCCAGAATACCATAGTTCCCGTGAGATCATAGCTCCATGTAACAATATTAACACCAGCCACTGACCACGAACACTGGAGGCTCGGAGGAAACGCAGCACATGAGCTGAGAGGAGGCGGGAGGAGGCAGGAGGAGGCAGGAGGAGGCGGGAGGACAGCGGAGGACAGTGGAGGGTTGAAGGAGAGAGTACTGCACTTACTTCTTGATGAGAGGCAATCAGAACAACAGCTATTTTCTCCCAAGGCACTGTGTTTCACCCACCCACCCACACAGACACACACACACACACACACACAGATCCACACACAGACACACACACACACACACACACACACGCCACTCAAGTGTAGTAAAAGCTCCAATATTCTTGAGGTGGCCTTGCTAGACTTATTCACATTCACACATGCGCATAATACAACACACACACACACACACACACACACACACACACACACACACACACACACACACACACACACACACACACACACACACACACACTTTTCAAGGATATACTGAGGGCATGTGGAAATGTGAAGGATTGCAAATTCGGGTGTTTAAGTGATGGTGAGTTTCAGAACTCACAGACAGACTCACATACTCATGTGTGAACACGTGCAGACACAGACACACACACACACACACACACACACACACACACACACACAAGCAGTTTATGAACCAAGAGGCTTGGAGAAGAGAAGAGAAGAAAAGAGAAGAGAGAAAGAAGAGAAGAGGAAGAAGAGAAGAGAGAAAGAAGAAAAGAGAAGAGAAGAGAGGAAGAAGAGAAGAGAGGAAGAAGAGAAGAGAGGAAGAAGAGAAGAGAAGAGAGGAAGAAGAGAATAGAGGAAGAAGAGAAGAGAGGAAGAAGAGAAGAGAAGAGAGGAAGAAGAGAAGAGAGGAATAAGAGAAGAGAGGAAGAAGAGAAGAGAAGAGAAGAGAGGAAGAAGAGAAGAGAGGAATAAGAGAAGAGAAGAGGAAGAAGAGAAGAGAGAAAGAAGAGAAGAGAAGAGAGGAAGAAGAGAAGAGAAGAGAGGAAGAAGAGAATAGAGGAATAAGAGAAGAGAAGAGAGGAAGAAGAGAAGGGAAGAATAAGAGAAGAGAGGAATAAGAGAAGAGAGGAATAAGAAAAGAGAAGAGAGGAAGAAGAGAAGGGAGGAAGAAGAGAAGAGAGGAAGAAGAGAAGAGAGGAAGAAGAAAAGGGAGGAATAGGAGAAGAGAAGAGAGGAAGAAGAGAAGAGAGGAAGAAGAAAAGAGAAGAGAAGAGAATAGAAGAGAGGAAGAAGAGAAGAGAAGAGAAGAGAAGAGAAGAGAAGAGAAGAGAAGAGAGGAAGAAGAGAAGAGAAGAGAAGAGAAGAGAAGAGAAGAGAAGAGAAGAGAAGAGAAGAGAAGAGAGGAAGAAGAGAAGAGAAGAGAAGAGAAGAGAAGAGAAGAGAAGAGAAGAGAAGAGAAGAGAGGAAGAAGAGAAGAGAAGAGAGGAAGAAGAAAAGAGAAGAGAGGAAGAAGAGAGGAGAAGAGAAGAGAAGAGAGGAAGAAGAGAAGAGAAGAGAAGAGAGGAGGAGGAAGAAGAAGAAGAAGAGTGTGTCTTCTACCTGTCTAATCCTCTGCAGGAGAGGTGGCAGCCAGTCCTTGTTCACCTCACAGTGACTGTCCAGGAAGGTGAGCACCCCGGCCCTGGACGCATCAGCCCCCCGGACCCTGGACCTGATCAGACCTGCAACAAAGACAGACCCCCCCCCCGACACATTAGGGGGCATTTCATTACAAATAATGTTAGAATGGAGGATAAACACACACTCCTCACAGAGTTTATTCATAGCTTACACGGGTTAGTACTGCATGCCCAAGCCCCGTACACAACCGAAAGCTGCGACTGTTGAACACTGTGACTCCCGTAACACAACAACAACGCATCTCAGCCAGCTGCGGCTTGTTCGTTTGAGGCCCCGCTTACTTCTCAACAACTCCGTGAGATTACTTCAGTCGAATTTATGGTTTTTTTAATTGATTTTTACCCGATTATCAACAGTTGCACTGACTCCCCGCACTTACTTCTGGCGAGAACTGTGTAGACTCAACCCGCCGCTAACGGCTAACTTTCCACTTTGTGTTCTGAACATTGATCGACCGGTTGCCCCATGAGCACTGCCTTAAAGCAACAGGTGACAGTACTACCCAGTGGCTCTCAGGTGAACTGCAAAGAAAACGGGACTCTCTTGTACCCGACTTTACTGTCACTGCAGCCACTGTCCTGCTCCGCTCCCAACTCACTGGCCACCTGGTCGGAGGTGGAGGTCAGACGGGGCAAGACGGAAAGACCTCGAGCCGCCTCGCCTCCACCCATAAACCTCTAACGTCGTTTTACCATGCTATCGGCTGATGCCACGGTTCACCCTGTTGATGCCCCTGTGACCGATACTGTTCCCGTGGCCGGTTGTTGCTCCTTCCCACTTGGACTCAGTCCCTACTGGGACAACTCCTGCTGCAACTGCCCCAGCTGCTGCGGTGGTCGTCCCACCTCCCGCTGCTGCTGCCGCCAGCATGGGTCTTCCTGTGTTAAGTTACAGGTACATGTTATCATGTATCGGGAGTATGGGGGAACTTCTATGGTGAAGGTGCAGGAAGGGAAGTGGGTTGTTGTTTTATGCACAAGGTGTGTTATGGTGAACATGGCGGTCGCCAACAAAGAGGCTGTTGAATAAAACCTTGTTTTCTTTTCGAGTAACACCTGCACCGTCCCCCGCCCAGCGTTCGGGCAGGTTGGTCACTCCTGGTCCCAATCCTGCTTCCTCAGACTAACACCATCCATTCCCTCCCAAGACTATCCTTGACAGCACTGTCAATCAGTCACCCGCTCCTGTCTTCCTCACCACTACCTTGATCGCTGGGCACTCCATAGTCCGAAACATCCGTTTCATAAATGCAGTTATGTACTTCCTTCCTGGAATCACTACGCCTAACATCCTAGAGAAACTCCCAGGACTCCTGGAATATTTCCAACAATTACTAAAGTAATAGTCCACATCTGCTCCAGGGATGCTGCCTGTCAGCAATCTGAGCTGACATACCGACATGTACCCTGGCTTTGCTGAGTGACGGAAACTAAGCAGGTATGGGCTTGGCTAGTACTTGGCTGGAGACCTCCCGGGAAAACTGAGTTGCTGCTGGAAGTGGTGTCGGTGGGCCAGTAGGGGGCAGTCTTCCCTCGGGTCTTTATAAAAACAACAACAATCAAACCCCAGCGTCCCAGTGCAGTGACGGGGACACTGTGCTGTAGGAGATGCTGTCCTTCGGGTGAGACGTTAAACCGAGGTCCTGACTCGCTGGACATTAAAGATCCCATGGCACTTATCACAAAGAGTAGGGGGTTCCCTGGTGTCCTGGTAAAACTCCCAACCTGGCTCTCTCCATCTGGCCACCTAATCACCCACCCCCCCCATGTAATTGGCTCAATAATACCTCCCTCTCCACCTCAAGCTGATGTGTGGTGAGCTTTCTGGCACAAAATGGCTGCCATGCATCAACCAGGTGGTGCTACACATTGGTGGTGGTTGAGGTGAGTTACCCCTTCAATGTGAAGTGCTTTGGGTGTCTACATAAAGTGCTATGTAAATGTAATCCATTATTATTATTATTATTAAAAGCCATTTTTATCAGTCTTTTTAATCTCCTCAACATTTACGGACAAACTGCTTTTATTTCTGGCTCAATTCCCACACTGGGTGATGGTGTGGGGGCATTTTAGTAGAATTCTAAGCCATCATACCTGGCTTAAATCCACGGGTACAGCACACAACACTGGTTTTATTCAAAACTTTGACTTGTTCTGGGAGGGCTCCTCTCTGTATGGAAGAGACGGTCTTCACCTGAACATGCCAGGTAGCCGCATGCTTGCTGCTAATCTTTCTGTCCTCCACATGTGACACGCGTCTTCCTGAACCCTCTTCTCTCCCTTTGCCCACGACGATGACTGTCACCTCCTTCGCTCACACCGGCTTCCCCTGGTGGTATGATCACACTGCTGTTCTACCTCTTCCCATTCCTGACCGTATTACCCACAGACATCATTACCCTCACCACCACAGCAAATAACGACACGTGGAATCGCCCAGTCGCCGTCGCCTCCCTCGGTCCTTACATCCTATCACAAAGCAACGTCAACTGAAACTGGTTTTGGTCAAGACTCGTTCACACAATAACAAAAGCCTCATTCCTCTGCCTCACTGAAACCTGGCATAAACCGCTGGACTATTTCTCGTTAAACCAGACCACACCCGCGGGACTGACATACATTGATAAACCTCATCTTGAGGGGCGGGAAGGTGGTCTTGTTGCTGTTTACAGGAAGGACAATAAAACAACCACCATTTCCTGAAGAGGTCACTTAGATGAGTGGTGAAACGTTTCTCTCTCAGTTAACATTGTGTCCACATGAACTGCTTCAACTTTCTGTGATCACCACCATTTCCATTCCTGCCGCTCATTCTTCCAAATACCTTGCTTTCAAAATCTCTGATCTCTCTCCCTTGGCCACCGCCGTTATCTACCCCCCCCCCCGCAAAAAAAAAGTCAAACCCCTCCTTTCTCTCTGACTTCTGTGATTTTTCTGACCCAGCTATGTGCCACCTCACCGTCCATTCTCCCCCTGGGTGATTCTAATATCCATATTGATGACACTGAGTGTAAATCTGCCATAGAATTCGTGAAACTGCTATAATGCTTCAACTTCACACAATGCATCAGCTTTCCCACTACCAGCCATGGTCACATCCTGGATTTGGTCTGCTTCACTGGTCTTACAACACACCAACTCTCCAGCCTCAACCTCAATATCTCTGACCACCACTCTGCGTTCTGGGTACAATGTTAAACTGCAACCGTTGGGTCATCAGCGACTAAACCGGCACCCCCACTTCAACCCTTGTATTGTTGTGAGGAGGGTGTGTGGACACCCAGCAGGACTACAAATAAAACTTGTCAAAGGGTGGATGAGTTCCTCTGTGAACCAACGGCCATCCATACCTGGAGAGGAGATAGGGACCACCACCAGGTACTCCCCCTACTGGAACACAATGATGACCCAACCAATGTTGAGGCATCAGCTGTGCTCCTACAACCTCTATAGGTTACGGAACTGATGATGGTGATGATAACTGGTCTCACAATACATCAACTCTCCAGCCTCAACCTCAATATCTCTGACCACCACTCTGTGTCCTGGGTACAATGTTAAACTGCAACCGTCGGGTCGTCAGCGACTAAACCGGCACCCCCACTTCAACCCTTGTATTGTTGTGAGGAGGGTGTGTGGACACCCAGCAGGACTACAAATAAAACCTGTCAAAGGGTGGATGAGTTCCTCTGTGAACCAACGGCCATCCATACCTGGAAAGGAGATAGGGACCACCAGGTACTCCCCCTACTGGAACACAATGATGACTCAACCTGTTGAGGCATCAGCTGTGCTCCTACAACCTCTATAGGTTACAGAACTGATGATGGTGATGATAACTGGTCTCACAATACATCAACTCTCCAGCCTCAACCTCAATATCTCTGACCACCTGGCCATCATCATAGACACTGACATCCCTATCCCCATCCCAAAAGTCAAATGCAAAATATTCTTCAGAAATCTCAAATCTATCTCCCCCTCTGCTCTTTCTGCCTCTCTTGCCAGTAACATGTCTGCCTCCCCTCCCCCGCTGTATGAAATCTCTCCGATCTCGTCAGTTATTATGATGACACACTCTCCTCCTGTCTTGATCAGCTGGCCCAAATGATATCATGAGCACTTTCTGGCCCAACTCCAATCTCCCCTTTCTGTCAAAAATACTGAAACATGTTGTTGCCCCCCCCAACTCAAAGCTCACCTCATTTTCAACGACTTGTTCGAACCATTTCAATCTGGTTTCCGCTCACAGCACAGCACAGCACAGAAACAGCCCTCTTTCTGGTTGCCCAAACATCTGTGGTCATGAAGTCGTCTGAGTACATCATACTCTCCTATAAGAAATCCAACACTAACCCTCTGATGGATACTTACCGGTTAGCTTACCGAGCCAACCGGTCTGTTGAGATACTGTTAACTTAGCCCTCCACCACACACCACATCACTTAGAGTCAGTCCCCCAACACCTCTGCCTGCATCCTATTCATCCGTTTCAGCTCGGCCTTCAGTACAATAAACCTGGTAAATCTCTTCAATAAACTGATGGACATGAATATTGACCCCTGCATATGCCACTGGATCCGGAGCTTCTTGTGGAGAAGGCAACAGAGGGTTAAGATGAATAGCCTCTCATCTTGCCCTCTGACCCTCAGCACAGACGCTTCTCGGTGTTGTCCTCTCACCCTGGCTCTTCTCCCTCTACATAAACCACATCACATCCCACCACAGGACGGTCCCCATTCTTACATATGCAGATGACACAATAATTGGACTTATAACCAACAACAACAAAGACTAACGCCGCAAGCAGGTAGCCCATGCAGTCACTTGGTGCCTTGATAACAACCTGCACCTCAACACATCGAAAACACAAGAACTCATTACAGATTTCAGGCACAGCCCCCCTCCCCCCCAAACACATCTCAGGAGAACCCATAACCATCACTGACTCATTCATATTTCTTGGCGCAGACATCAGCAACCCACTCAAATGGAAAATCAATACAGACCACATTACCACAAAAAAAAAAAGCCCAGCGAAGACTGTTTTTTCTAAGAAAACTTTAAAAAAAAAATAATAATTTTTTTTCAAGTAGAACAAGGCATCCTCCTTCAGTTTAACACAGCCATCATTTAGAGCATATCCACCTCATCCATAACAGTTTGGTACGGCAGCACGGACAGTCACACATGCAAAAAAAAAAAAAATGCAGCACATGGTCAATAAATCATCCAAGATTATTGGCATCCCCCTCCCATTAGCTGAATCACTACATCACAAATGCACAATCAAAAGAGCAAACAAAATAAATAAATAAACCTTTAAACCCTCTCACCTGGCTCACCACCTCACTCGGTCACGTGGTCATTAATAAATGTTTGATCGATGATAACAACGTCAATCCTCAATTTCTTTTTTTTTTCTAAACAAGGTTTATTTTCAATCTTCAAAACACAACTACAACCCCAACCCACTGCCCACCCACCTTCCCCACAGACCCATACATCCCCCACCACAGTCCGGCCCACCTGACATGCCACCCGAAATAACAAGAATTAAATTAAACCATGACAAAAAACTAACAAAGTGAACAAGTAACAAGTATAAGTTAAATAAACAAAAGGGGAAAAATAACTAAGAAAAAATTAAAAATAAAGAAACAAGTTAATAAATAACCAAAAGTGAAAAGGAGAGTAGAAGAAGAAGGGAAAGGGTTGAGAACTAGATTGCAAGCCCATCAACCTCAGCCACCAACCGAGCATCTGAATCCTCCACAAAGTCTAAAAAGGGCTTCGGTGTCGAGTGGAACTGGATATAGATCCTCTCATGGTTCATCTGATCTTTTCTTATTTCAACGACTGCATGAACTCTGCAATCCCATGTGCCAAAGTAGGAGGGGGAGCCTCCCTCCAGTTGAACAGTATCAGTCTGCTAGCTAATAGAGTGGTGTAGGCCAACAGATCTCCCTGAGTAGCATTTAAACGTGCACCAGCTGGAACGACCCCAAAGATGGTGCTCAGAGGAGAAGGTTCAAGTGGAAAACATGAAACAGCGGCCAAGGCCTCAAAGATGGAGTGCCAGAACTGGGCTAGTTTCGGGCAGGTCCAGAACATATGTAAGAGGCTGGCCGTGGCTTGTTTGCACCTGTCACATGTTGAGTCTAAATCTGGAATAATTTTAACCGAATTCTCTTTGCACCTGTGAAGGTGGTACACTACTCTGAACTGGATTACACCATGTCTTCTGCACATACAGGAGGAGTACATCCTCTTAATTACTAGATCCCAATTTCCTCTGGAATGGACTTTTCCATATCACTCTCCCATCGATGTTTTTAGGGGTTCAAGTGGTATTTGGCCAAAAGTATTAATTGCATAATAAAATTTATTGACATACAGTAAATTGGCATTGTTCGCCTTTAACTGACAGTGATAGTCGAGAGACAGAAAGGCAGGGGAGAGAGAGGGGATGACATGCAGCAAAGGGCCTGGGCCGGATTCGAATCCAGGCCTCTGCGGTACACTCTACCAGGTGAGCCATCAGGGCGCCCCCTGACATGCCCTTTATAAGCAGGATTAACTTCAAGAATGTGGTCCAATTGGATCTTTGGTGGCAGAGCTCGGAAACGATTAAATTTAGATCGAGTAAAACCACGAACCTGCAAATATCTGAAAAAGCGACTTCGAGGTGAATTAAACTTCTTGGGACAGCTGATCAAAAGACGCAGAAGCCTCATCAATAAATAGGTCCTCCAAATGGAATATTCCATGGAGTCTCAAAAGCTCAAAGGCTCCATCAGAAAGAGAGGGGACAAAAGACTGATTTTTTTTTGTAACAGGAGTACCAACAGGGATATCATTACATTTGAAAGCCTGTCTAAACTGTTTGCAGCTCTTAATAGACTCATACATTTGACTGGGCTATCAGTACATTTGGATACAGGGTGAGCCCAAGGGAGTGCTGAGCAGAGAAGAAAGTGCAAAGACACATGAGAGACGGACGACATCTCAAAGGCAAACCAACATGGAATTTTGGTGCCGCCAGTGAACTTAAGACGGCCAAAAGGACAGTGCCCTTACATTACGGGACTGGTAATATTGCTGAAAACTTGACAAAGCCATTCCACCAGCTTCACTGGGTTTCTGAAGGACCGCTTTGCATATCCGAGGCATTTTTGTCTTTTTAATATAAACTGGTATAGATTGAAAGAGGTATAATAATTTGGGTAAGACATCCATTTTTACTCGATTCATCATCAAGATGGTGCTGAAGATGGTAGCCTCGGTTCTGCGCGCTCTTGTGGTTTTTTCTGTTTTTATTTGCTTAGTTTCCAGCGCCCACTCACTGATCACATCATCGGAGGGGAGGGGAGATCCAGCAGGGGAGATCTTTTAAGCCCCCAACTGTCCACTGGACAAACCGAACAGACTTTTTTACTGACTTTAATTGAAGATTCGGACGCACGTCTTGCCGAGGTCTTGATCGGTACAGCCTTGTGTGGACTACGACGAAGACGTTGAAGGGGGAATCGAGCCGGAGCGCTTGTTGAACTGCTACAACGGGGATTTAGAACCACATTCCCTTAATCCACCTGGCAAATGTCTGCTCTCTGGTCAACAAGATGGACGAACTGCTACTCCTAAACAGAAAAAAACTCGGACTTTTCCAGATCTGCTGCCCTGTGTCTCGCTGAAATCTGGACAGGAAATCAGGAACACTTTGTTAGTCATTTCATCTCCTCCCCCAGCCCACAGCAGTGCAAAGACAAAAACACATCCAAATAACTACAAGAACACACGTATCCAAACTAACACATATATCCAAACTAAACAAAAAAAATCACCATCCAAGGGAACAAATGCCAGCCAGGATGCCTGTCGGAACTGCCGGTCTGCATGGACTAGCAGTTAGCTCAGCCTGCCCCACTTCCGCATCCTGTCAGACCGCCCTCGGTGTTTCCTCTTCAGGCGCAGAGGCCGTGGTCCTTGGGCCCACTGGACACAGCAGACCAGGCTCCCTCAGCCGATCCTACGCCAGCTCTCCCAGCCAGACACCCTCGACACACCTCCCCGCACTCCACACGACGACATCAGAAACACCTGTCAACGCCAGGCGAGGTCGCCATCAGACCACCCTCAGTGTTATTGGAACTGCTGGTCTGCATGGGCTAGCAGTTAGCTTAGCCTGCCCCGCTTCCGCATCCTGTCAGACCGCCATAAGTGTTACCTCCTCAGGTGCCGCTCCAGGCAAGGCCGTGGTCCCTGGGCCCACAGGATGCAGCAGACCAAGCTCTCCCAGCCATCAAACAAAGGCCAAACTTAAGACGCAGACGTGGAGAAGGACAGCGCAGATGCTACTAATTGAGGCCACCACAAACGTGAATTCACGCCGCCATCTTCCCACACCGGTACTAGGTGAGGCCGCTGCAAACGTGAACTCGCCCCACCATCTTCCCACACCGCTATACAGTGTGTACACTTGCAGCACACTTGATCTGCTGCACTTCCAATTCTTCCAAGCGGACCGCGAAATGGAGCGATCAGGGGGGAAAAAACGAGGTGGTGGTATATGCTTCTACATAAATGAAGGCTGGTGTACAGATGTCACAGTGTTGAAGAAATCATCCAGCCCTCACTTAGAGATCTTTTTCATGACCTTTTAGTGACCTTTTAGACCTTTTTCATTGAATGTAAACCATTCTATTCATCATTTATTCTGGTCGGTGTCTATAGCCCACCGCAGGCCTGTGCTAAAGAGGCGTTAAAACACCTGGCTGATCAAATAACATACATGGAGCGCAAATATTCAGACTCCCTTCTCATTACCCTTGGGGATTTTAACAGAGCAAAGCTCAGCCTCGAACTGCCAAAATACAGACAGCGTGTTAAATGTCCCACCAGAAACAAAAAGACTGGATCATTGCTACACAACATTAAAGGACGCCTATCGCTCTGTCCCCCGTGCAGCTCTGGGTCTCTGATCACTGTCTGATT
>JAJHIY020002215.1:37500-47972 GCA_022114975.2 Lampris megalopsis | reverse complement strand
TGTGCCAAGCCAGGCTCAGATCTGCACACACAATCACAACAAGAGCAACACAAAGACATCACACACACACACACATACACACACACACACACACACACACACACACACACAAACTGGTGGGGAAGCTAAAAAGCAGAGTGAGCGAAACTTTACAAAGACTACACAAACCAGCGCAGATGAAGGCGACTCGCCAAATGTGGGCGGTGGAACCAGTTTGAAGCAGGAGGAGCAGGAGGAGGAGGAGGAGGAGGAGGAGGAGGAGGAGGAGGGGAGGGGTCCGTTGAAGCAGGGGCCGCTCATTCTAACAGTTAGCGAGTTAACTGCTGAGGAAAACAAGGGATTATTCTCCCGCTCTCTTGGCTGACGTGTTGCAGCCCTGAGACGCGACTCAGGAAAGTTGTTCTCCTTTGTTTTCCCCTCTGTTTATGTATTTCCTCCAATTTCCCAATCCCCCCTTCTCTCAATCTCTCTCCTCCTCTCTCTCCCTCTCGCTGAGTAGGTATCTCTATCGCTCTCTCTCTGAGTAGGTATCTCTCTCTGACTCTGTCTGTCTCTCCCACTCAATAGGTTATCGCTCTCTCTCTGAGTAGGTATCTCTCTCTCTGAGTAGGTATCTCGCTTTCTGAGTAGGTATCTCTCTCTCTGAGTAGGTATCTCGCTCTCTGAGTAGGTATCTCGCTCTCTCTGAGTAGGTATCTCTCTCTCTCTGAGTAGGTATCTCGCTCTCTGAGTAGGTATCGCTCTCTCTTGCTGAGAAGGTTTCTCTCTCTGAGTAGGTATCTCGTTCTCTGAGTAGGTATCTCTCTCTCTCTGAGTAGGTATCTCGCTCTCTGAGTAGGTATCTCTCTCTATTGCTGAGAAGGTTTCTCTCTCTGAGTAGGTATCTCTCTCTCTCTGAGTAGGTATCTCGCTCTCTGAGTAGGTATCTCTCTCTGAGTAGGTATCTCTCTCTCCGAGTAGGTATCTCGCTTTCTGAGTAGGTATCTCTCTCTCTGAGTAGGTGTCTCGCTTTCTGAGTAGGTATCTCTCTCTCTCTGAGTAGGTATCTCGCTCTCTGAGTAGGTATCTCTCTCTTGCTGAGAAGGTTTCTCTCTCTGAGTAGGTATCTCGCTCTCTGAGTAGGTATCTCTCTCTCTCTGAGAAGGTATCTCGCTCTCTGAGTAGGTATCTCTCTCTCTTGCTGAGAAGGTTTCTCTCTCTGAGACGGTATCTCGCTCTCTGAGTAGGTATCTCTCTCTCTCTGAGTAGGTATCTCGCTCTCTGAGTAGGTATCTCTCTCTCTTGCTGAGAAGGGTTCTCTCTCTGAGAAGATATCTCTCTCTTACTGAGTCGGTATATCTCTGTCTCTCGCTGAGTAGGTATCTATTTCTCTCTGAGTAGGTATCGCTCTCTCTCACTGAGTAGGTATCTCTCTCTCTCACTGAGTAGGTATCGCTCGTTCTCTTTCTCTCAGTAGATATCTCTCTCTTACCGAGTAGGTACATCTCTGTCTCTCGCTGAGTAGGTATCGCTCTCTCTCGCTGAGTAGGTATCTCTATCGCTCTCTCTCTGAGTAGGTATCTCTCTCTCTCTCTATCCCCATGAGTATCTCCCTCTCGCTGAGTAGGTTTCTCTCTCTGTCTCTCCCACTCAATAGGTTATCGCTCTCTCTCTGAGTAGGTATCTCTCTCTCTCACTGAGTAGGTATCGCTCGCTCTCTTTCTCTCAGTAGATATCTCTCTCTTACCGAGTAGGTACATCTCTGTCTCTCGCTGAGTAGGTATCGCTCTCTCTCGCTGAGTAGGTATCTCTATCTCTCTCTCTCTGAGTAGGTATCTCTCTCTCTCTCTGAGTAGGTATCTCGCTCTCTGAGTAGGTATCTCTCTCTCTTGCTGAGAAGGTTTCTCTCTCTGAGTAGATATCTCTCTCTTGCTGAGTTTGTATATCTGTCTCTCGCTGAGTAGGTATCTATTTCGCTCTGAGTAGGTATCTCTCTCTCTCACTGAGTAGGTATCTCTCTCTCTCACAGAGTAAGTATCGCTCGCTCTCTTTCTCTCAGTAGATATCTCTCTCTTACCGAGTAGGTACATCTCTGTCTCTCACTGAGTAGGTATCGCTCTCTCTCTCGCTGAGTAGGTATCTCTATCTCTCTCTCTCTGAGTAGGTATCGCTCTCTCTGAGTAGGTATCTCTCTCTAGCTGAGCAGGTATTCTTCCTCTCTCTTGCTGACTAGGTATCCCTCCGTCTCTCTCTGAGTAGATATCTCTTTCTGTCTGAGTAGGCCTCTCTCTCTCGCTCTCTCTCTGAGTAGGTCTCTCTCCCGCTCGCTCACTCGCTCTCTTTCTCTCTCGCTCTCAAATCAGGAAATAACAGCATACTAAGGTTAGCATTGAACAGGTGAGGTCAGAAATCTGGAGCTGTTTCTATTTAGGACTCTGGGGGGGGGGGATCCATCCATCTATCATCCAAAGTGGTTATCCTGCTCTCAGGGTCGTGGGGATGCTGGAACCTATCCCAGCAGTTATTGGGCGACAAGCAGGGAGACACCCTGGACAGGCCGCCAGACCATCACAGGGCCCACGCACACACATTCACACCTACCATTAAAGCATAGATGGACTCTCTCTAAGTGAAGACTGAGCCCATTCAGACTAATATATACTAATATATACTAATATATGCTAGGTACACGTCAAAAACTACAGCCCAGCAAATTCAGGACAGGTGGAAAGAGGGAGAGACAGGCAGACAGATGGAATGATTGATTGATCAGAACGCGGTAAAGAGCATCATACTGTAGACAACCAACAGACAATACGCCCGACAGAGAGACCGTGGTAACGTTTCCATAAAAATAACATGTGACTATTAGAGGAAGAGTGGGTTGTTGTTTTTTTTTACAACCTGGGGCTTGTTTTCATAGTTTTCGTTGTCGTGCATATCAGTTATGATGTCATTTTTACTCACCAGCTCCATTTAGCAGATTTTGGACATGGGACTGAACTCAGCTTTACCGTGGTTACTACTACTACTACTACTACTACTACTACTACTACCTATGCTGAATATAGGCTGCGACTTCCTGCAGGCTGAACCAGGAAGTAGATCAGCAATGCCATCCCCCACTGATCACAGAGGTCATTTCAGATAACACATTTTAACCTGCACTCTGATTTCCACTTCCAAATACCACGTGGTCCAGACAGCGGGGCTGAAATCGGACTGTAACATGTCTGATCCTCCGTGTTCGGCTGGTCCATAAGACACCATTGTACATCTGAGACCACCTACGGCCCCTTATCCAAAATCTGCAAAATGGCGCCAGTGTGTAAAATTACATTATAAGCAATATAGCAGGATAACAAAGGGGGAAAAACCCTCGAAATGAGACCCGGGTGGTAAACAACAACAACACCAGATTTATGCTTTCAGCAAACCTTTAGACATCATCATCAAGAACATTTCAGGGACTGACTAAAGTAGGCTGGAGAAAGGATTTCTCGTTCCTTATCAGTTTCTTTTCATTACGTTATTTCTTTTCAACGCAAATCAAAGTCTGATATGTCAACTTTTGCACGAAATTGGGCGCCTTTTTTTTTTAAAGTGGCCTCCCCTTTCAGCTTCTCATTCACAACCGAAATATGGGGCTAGAAACAGTTTGAAGATGACATGGCTAACAGGGCAGACAGACAGACTGACTGACAGACTGACTGAATGACAGACAGAAAGACAGAGAGACTGACTGACTGACAGATAGACAGACAGACAGACGGACAGACTGACTGACTGAATGACTGACAGACAGACTGAGTGAATGACTGACAGACAGACAGACTGAGTGAATGACTGACAGACAGAAAGACAGAGACTGACTGACTGACTGACAGACAGACAGAAAGACAGAGACTGACTGACAGACAGACAGACAGACTGACTGACTGACTGACTGACTGATAGATAGACAGACAGACAGACTGACTGACTGAGACAGACAGACAGACTGAATGACTGACAGATATACAGACAGAGACTGACTGAATGACAGACAGACAGACAGAAAGACAGAGACTGACTGACAGACAGACAGACAGACTGACTGACTGAATGACTGACTGACTGACTGACAGACAGACAGACTGAGTGAATGACTGACAGACAGAAAGACAGAGACTGACTGACTGACTGACTGACAGACAGACAGGCAGACTGACTGAATGACTGAATGACAGACAGACTGAATGACTGACTGACTGACTGACAGACAGACAGACTGACTGAATGACCGAATGACAGACAGACTGAATGACTGACTGACTGACTGACTGACAGACAGACAGACTGACTGAATGACCGAATGACAGACAGACTGACTGACTGACTGACTGACTGACTGACTGACTGACTGACTGACTGACAGACAGACAGACAGACAGACAGACAGACAGACAGACAGACAGACAGACAGACAGACTGACTGACTGACTGACTGACTGACTGACTGACAGGCAGGCAGGCAGGCAGATAGACAGACGGACAAAGATGTATGCAGACAAAGGTGAGGACGGGTTCTAGTTGAACGGGGTCTCTGAGAAGATGTGTTTAACAATTCAATTACACATCCCGCTCTCTGTGGAGTTGGTGTCGGTGATGTTTTTCAAACTGTATCACGCAGAAACCTGTCAGCTAGACAGAGAGAGATACAGAGAGAGAGACAGAGAGAGAGAGGGAGAGGGAGAGAGAGACGGGGGGGGTATTGTCAACATGTGGGAGAAAGTGATTTGAATGGGAAAAAGGACATTGTTGTTGATCTTCAATAACGGATAAAAACATAAGCAATGTCTCCCTTTCCTACTTCTCCATCATCTCCCTCATCCTCCACCTGTTTTGTCACCATGCCCCCCCCCTCTCTCTCGCTCTCGCTCTCTCTCTCTCTCTCTCTCTCTCTCCCTCTCTCTCTCTCTCTCTCTCTCGCTCTCTCTCTCTCTCTCTCTCTCTCTGCTCTCTCTCTCTCTCTCGCTCGCTCGCTCTCTCTCTCTCGCTCGCTCTCTCTCGCTCTCTCTCTCTCTCTCTCTCTCTCTCTCTCTCTCGCTCTCTCTCTCTCTCTCTCGCTCGCTCTCTCTCTCTCTCTCGCTCTCTCTCTCGCTCGCTCTCTCTCTCTCTCTCTCTCTCTCTCTCTCTCGCTCTCTCTCTCTCTCGCTCTCTCTCTCTCTCTCTCTCTCGCTCTCTCTCTCTCTCTCTCTCTCTCTCTCGCTCGCTCTCTCTCTCGCTCTCTCTCTCTCTCTCTCGCTCTCTCTCTCGCTCTCTCTCTCTCTCTCTCTCGCTCTCTCTCTCTCTCTCTCTCTCGCTCTCTCTCTCTCTCTCTCTCTCGCTCTCTCTCGCTCTCTCAAGTGCAAACAACATGGCAGGCAAATCACAAAGCAGTTCTGGTGCGTAAAATAAGCTTGGAGAATTGTACCTTGACATCTGCTTTTAATTAGGAGACAAAATGAAAAACAGCTCTCCGTTCTTTTGTCCCTCGTCTTTCTTCTCCTCCATCTGCAGCAATCTCTCTCTCTCTCTCTCTCTCTCTCTCTCTCTCTCTCTCTCTCTCTCTCTCTCTCTCTCTCTCTCCACACCTCCCTTCCACCAGCCACCTATACATTGGATGTACGCTCCATTTTAAGCAACTCATTAAACCGCACATTCAATTTTCAAATCCCCACTGTGACCACAGTAGTACGGTGGTCACCGGGGGACAGTTTCAGGTCAGGTCAGTCCACGCTGGGTGAGACACCTCTCTCCCCTTCACCCTTGTGCTATCAAACCTTCCTAGTCTTACATCCATCCATCCGTTACAATTCAGTACAGCTGAGTCACCTGACCTACGTGTCTTTGGACTGTGGGAGGAAACCGCAGCCCCCGGAGGAAACCCACGCAGACACGGGGAGAACATGCAAACTCCCCACAGAGGACGACCCGGGGTGACCCCTGAGGTCGGACTACCCCGGGACTCGAACCCAGGACCTTCCTGCTGTGAGACGATCGCGCTAACCACTGCGCCACCGTGCCACCCCAGACTTAGAGCATTGTGAAAATATGAATATTATATATTTCTTTCCAGTATTTGTTCTTATCAAAGGTATATTCTGCAATTAATGTACGCAGCAACTCGCTAGCCCAACTTCTGTTATTGTTTTGTCAGACGCAGAAAATGCTGTTTGACTTGGAACTTGCAAATGAGAAAATCAGCTGATGCTGCGTCACTGTGATTTCATTTAAAGGTTTTGGGGTGTCTCCGTTTACTCAAACAAAGACGCCGCCACTGGTATTCGTGCATCTATAACTGGGAGCCACCTGGTGTAGCCATAGCCTACTGCTGTTGGTAAGTGGGAAGCATCCAGTTTAACCATCGTCTTCGACTATTCGCTACTGGGAGCTACTGAATTTAACCGTAGTCTACTCCTGTTTGTTACTGGGAGCCACCAAGTCTGAGCCTCATCTGCTACTGTTGGTTACTGAGCAGCTCCAGTGGACTACAAATATGCCGTGCTTGAGGGCACTGTGGTTGTAGCTGCTAAGGAAGAAGAAAGCATTTTTCATTCACTTCTTCTGCCTTTTTGTAAATCTAGTGCATGCATCAAACAAGCAAGGTTTTGGCTCAAGGGCTCCACCCTCATCCCGGTCCCCGAGAAGCCCCATATCAATTGAATGACTACAGTCCCATTGTCCTAACGTCTGTGGTCATGAAATCCATCAAGAGACTGGTGTTGGCCCACCTGAAGGAAATCACAGGCCCCCTGCTCGACCCCCTGCAGTTTGAAAACAGGTCAGTGGAGGATGCAGTCAACATGGCATTGCACTACATCTTCCAGCACCTCAACTCCCCTGGGACACATGCAATGGTCCTGTTTGTGGATTTCAGCTCAGCGCTCAACACCATCGTCCCAGATATCCTCCACTCCAAACTCACCCAGCTCACTGTACCAGCCCCCATCTGCCGGTGGATTAAAAACTTCCTGACAGACAGGAGGCAGCTGGTGAGGCTGGGGAAAATCACATCCAGCACCTGGACAATCAGCACTGGCGTCCCCCAGGGATGTGTGCTCTCCCCTCTGCTCTTCTCCCTCTGCATAAATGACTGCGCCTCAGGTGACCCGTCCGTTAAACTAATGGAAGTTTGCAGACGACACAACCATCATTGGCCTTATCAGGGATGGCGACGAGTCTGCATACAGACGGGAGGCTGATCAGAGAGTGAGGAGTGAGGCGTTTCACCAGGGGGAGGTAGCGCGAGGAAGGATCACGCTACTCCCACAGTTCCCCCTCCCCCCCGAACAGGCACCCCGACTGACTAGAGGAGGCACTAGTGCAGCGACCAGGACACATACCCACAGCTGGCTTCCCACCCGCAGACACAGCCAATTGTGTCTGTAGGGACGCCCAACCAAGTCGGAGATAACACGGGGATTCGAACCCACGATCCTCGTGTTGGTAGGCAACAGAATAGACCGCCACACTACCCAGATGCCCAGCAACATGTCTTTTTGCATTTGATTATAATGACTAAAAAAAAGTTTTAGGTGCCCTGCTACTGGAGATCGTGATCTTTACCAGTGATACCGGCCTACACCTTCATCAGATTAAATAAGTGAAGAAAAAAAACCCTCCTCCTTTTATTTAACCTCTTCCATCCCCACCTCCCCCCCACAGCTCTCCTCTGCTCCGCCCCATTCTGTCCCTTCATCTCCAGCTTCTTTCAAATCTTTCCACTTCTTTCACCTCTCCTCCGTCATTCACGGGGTTTACAGGGTTTAAATTAGGGGGCGACAGATACGGTTTTTCAGGGCCGATACCGATTATCGGTAAGTTATGGAGGCCGATGGCCGATATTTGAGGCCGATACCGGTTGCAGTTAAGTGTTGAAAATGTTGTGCCAAAATGTACAGCAACGCAAGCCTGCCTTTGAATGCACATATGTTTAATTGAATTTTATGCAAAATCAAAAAATATTTGAAAAAAAAATAAAAATAAAAATAATGTGCATGATTGTGTTTTAAATGAAAATAAATAACCTCCAAAACATAAAAAATGGAATGAATTAAACCGCACGGACAGCAGGCAGTAAACTTTATAATAATAAAATAATTCCACATAAAATGAATAATTATAATAATAAAATAACTCCACATAGAGTTGTCAAAGTGCTCCCAGCGGGCTTCGACCGAGCTGAATGAAAAAATAAAATTGCATGCCGTTATTTTCCCCCTTCTCTTATCTTTAAAGGGGTAGCTCGGGTTTTTGAAGTGGGGTTGTATGAGGTACTTATCGATAGTCAGTGTGTTACCATCTGTCAGTATCTTTAAACTTTAAAGATACTGACAGATGAACTAATGGTAGCAACTTTAAGCATTTCCCTTTCCTCTGACTTGCGCATTTACTTTACTTATTTACTTACTTGTTTGTTTGTTTGTTTGTTTGTTTGGTTGGTTGGTTGCTTGTTTGGATGGATTTTCCCCCTTTTCTCCCCCATTGCACCTGGCCAATCACCCCGCTCTCTGAGCCGTCCCGGTCGCTGCTCCACCCCCTCTGCCGATCCGGGGAGGGCTGCAGACTACCACATGCCTCCTCCCATACATGTGGAGTCACCAGCCGCTTCTTTTCACCTGACAGTGAGGAGTTTCACCAGGGGCACATAGCGCGTGGGAGGATCACGCTATTCCCCCCAGTCCCCCTCCACCCTGAACAGGTGTCCCGACTGACCAGAGGAGGCGCTAGTGCAGTGACCAGGATACATATCCACATCCGGCTTCCCACCCGCAGACACGACCAATTGTGTCTGCATGGACGCCCGACCAAGCCGGAGGAAACACAGGGGGATTCGAACCGGCGATCCCCGTGTTGGTAGGTGACGGAATAGACCGCCAGGCTACCCAGACTTGCGTATTTAACCAGACAGGAGCCGGGCGACTGACGTGACATTCAGCTTGCCAGCGACAAAGCAACAATCAGCAAGTCATCTTCAACACGAGTGGGTGACTTGAGGCCACAGACGGGCGCCCCACTCGTGGCTCGATGCGACTGCTGCGTCGGGCTACAAATCAAGGCTGGGTGGGCTTAACCGTGTTGTTTAGGACTCCAGGGATGCTGCGAAGCCTCGACCAATCCTCGTCCATACTTTGAATCACGTGATCATTAAAACATGAAGCTGAACATCAGCTCAGTGGTGCCAGGTATCAAGGACGACGCTGCACAGTCCGAAACCGAGAAGCTGTGGTCGAGAGGGGGGTTAAAAATAGCATCAAACACACACACACACACACACACACATAACACACACACACACACATATACACACACACACACACACACACACACACACATACACACACACACAGCGTGCTGTTTAGTGCACCTGTGCAGGAAGAGCTGTGTGTGTTATGTAACAGTTGATGTGTGGTGGTGAGGGGAAGTGAAAGTGGGGCTCAGGTGAAGCCCTTCACTGCAGCCTGAGCCCCCCACTCTAATAACAAGCTACACAAACCAGCACCGAGCCCCCCACTCTAATAACAAGATACACAAACCAGCACCGAGCCCCCCACTCTAATAACAAGCTACACAAACCAGCACCGAGCCCCCCACTCTAATAACAAGCTACACAAACCAGCACCGAGCCCCCCACTCTAATAACAAGCTACACAAACCAGCACCGAGCCCCCCACTCTAATAACAAGCTACACAAACCAGCACCGAGCCCCCCACTCTAATAACAAGCTACACCAACCAGCACCGAGCCCCCCACTCTAATAACAAGCTACACCAACCAGCACCGAGCCCCCCACTCTAATAACAAGCTACACCAACCAGCACCGAGCCCCCCACTCTAATAACAAGCTACACAAACCAGCACCGAGCCCCCCACTCTAATAACAAGCTACACAAACCAGCATCAAGCCCCCCACTCTAATAACAAGCTACACAAACCAGCACCAAACCCCCACTCTAATAACAAGCTACACCAACCAGCACCGAGCCCCCCACTCTAATAACAAGCTACACCAACCAGCACCGAGCCCCCCACTCTAATAACAAGCTACACAAACCAGCACCGAGCCCCCCACTCTAATAACAAGCTACACAAACCAGCACCGAGCCCCCCACTCTAATAACAAGCTACACAAACCAGCACCGAGCCCCCCACTCTAATAACAAGCTACACAAACCAGCACCGAGCCCCCCACTCTAATAACAAGCTACACCAACCAGCACCGAGCCCCCCACTCTAATAACAAGCTACACAAACCAGCACCGAGCCCCCCACTCTAATAATGAACTACACAAACCAGCACCGAGCCCCCCACTCTAATAACAAGCTACACAAACCAGCACCGAGCCCCCCCCTCTAATAACAAACTACACAAACCAGCACCGAGCCCCCCACTCTAATAACAAACTACACAAACCAGCACCGAGCCCCCCACTCTAATAACAAGCTACACAAACCAGCACCGAGCCCC
>JAJHIY020002215.1:10000-32500 GCA_022114975.2 Lampris megalopsis | reverse complement strand
GGATCGCCGGTTCAAATCCCCGTGTTACCTCCGGCTTGGTTGGGCGCCCCTGCAGACACAGTTGGCCGTGTCTGCGGGTGGGAAGCCGGATGTGGGTATGCGGCCTGGTCACTGCACTAGCGCCTCCTATTGTCGGTCGGGAGGGGGAACTGGGGGGAATAGCGTGACCATCCGACCCCCTGGTGAAACTCCCCACTGTCAGGTGAAAAGAAGCGTCTGGCAACTCCGCATGTATCGGAGGAGGCATGTGGTAGTCTGCAGCCCTCTCTGGATCGGCAGAGGGGGTGGAGCAGTACAATTGGGGAGAAGTTGAGATGAAAACCGAGGAATGTGAAGTTAACAAAAGGAAAATTCATGAATCAGTCATTGGACAACATCGGTGTCCGCTAGCCACCGTGCACAGGTCACGCCACACGGCCGCACTGCGGCCTGTGTAGCCAACTAAGGGTGTGTTAATCACATCACAGTTAACGCGTTAATGCTGACAGCGCTAATCCCTGTACATCCCCTTACGTCCACTGGGTGGACATGCAGGAGGATAAACTATCATCCTCTAAAGCCAAGCAAACAGAAGGTGGCTGGTGTTCACTGAGGAAGAAGAGAGGATGAAGAGACAGAGAGATCATGTCATGCTGCTACTTCCAGACAGCCCATCTAATGTAGGTGTCTAGTGATAAGTAGCCGATAGTAAACCAACCTGTCAAGTGTCGTATTAAAATGTGTTTCCGACATGGGCGATCTGCTCCATCAGCAGAAGCTAATGCTGTAGCTATGTCAACAGGGTGATGGAGCGACATTACTGACTGGAAGATATCAACTCACTCACAAATGGGTGCGCCTGAATAATTTGCCTATATGTGCGCACACTCGATCCCTCTTAGGGAGTCAAATGGACTCACTTCGTATCACGCTGAGATGACTCCTTCAACATGGTTTTACGTGGATCAAATTCTGTTCCACACACTTGTACACGTAGAATTTATTGTTCCGTTATTCACAAATTAAAAGTTTATGAAACAAGTTTACAGAAGACTGTCCAACGCAGTGACAGAGTAACAGACACAGTGGAGGACAGACTGTCAGACAGTGTAAGACAGCAAGAGGCAAAGACTGGCAGATCGTGGCAAGCAGTGTTGGAATGACACAGTGTTGGCTAGAATGACAGGCAGAATAACAGACAGTGTCGGCTAGAACGACAGACAGTGTCAGCTAGAATGACAAAGTGACAGACAGTGTCAGCTAGAATGACAAAGTGACAGACAGCGTCGGCTAGAATGACAGACAAAATAACAGTGTTGGCTAGAATGACAGGCAGAATGACAGACAGTGTTGGCTAGAATGACAGACAGTGTCGGCTAGAATGACAAAGTGACAGACAGTGTTGGCTAGAATGGCAGTGAGAGTGACAGAGCAACAGAAAGACACAGTGACAGACAGTGACAAAGTAATAAGACTAACTGACAGTTAAAGACAGACTTAAAGACAGTGACAAATAAAGTGGCAGACAAAATGATAGAGAGTGACAGATAGTGTGACAGTGATAAGACAATTATAGATAGACAGAGTGATAGACAGAGTGACAGAGTGATGGACAGTGACAAAGTAATAGGAGTTAATAGTTAAAGACAGACTTAAAGACAGAGTAACAAACAAAGCGACAGTGGCATAGTGTGACAGAAAGATAAGACAATAATATACAGACAGAGTGGCAGAGTAACAAAGTGACAGACAGAGTGACAGAGGGATAAGGCAATTATAGCCAGACAGACAGAGTGATAGTGGCAGACAGAGTGACAGAGTGATGGAAAGAGTGACAGACAGAATGACAGGCTGATGGAAAGAGTGACAGACAGAGTGAGAGTGATGGAAAGAGTGACAGATAGAGTGATGGACAGAGTGACAAAGTTATAATGACAGAGAGTGATGGACATTTATTGACAGACTGACAGAGTGACAGACAAAGTAAAAGACAGAGTGATGGACAGTTACAGACAGACCGACAGACAGAATATTTCTTCCAGCTCAGCCGGAGGTTTTCCTCGCTCACACAAACAGAACAGCTTCTATCATACGATTTATGGACAGTTTGTCCACATATGACATGTTGATGCCTTCTGTGTCGCTCTCCTCTCGAGTCAGAGGCCTTTTTATGTCATAAACTATGGCATTTGTCACCCTAACACTGTTTTAATTTATGTATTGATTCATTTATTATTTCAGCATTCTCTGTTTTTCCCATCTCTGTAGGCCACCACACAGCTGTGTAGTGATTTCCTCCACCGCTCTGCAAGGGTTGGAAGAAGTTCTCTGATTTCTCGGTCGATCCCATTCTCTAGACATTTGTAAACGTGCTCTTTACTTTCCATCCATCCATCCATCCATCCATCCATTATCGGTTACACTTTATTTTAGGGGGTTGGAAATTACCTAGTAATTTCCTAGTAATAAGGTGGTAATTATCACATAATTTCTTAGGAATAAGGTTGAATTTACCTTGTAATTTGGGTTAGGGTTAGGGGTTGGGGTTAGCTGTAAAATTACCTGTAAAAACTACCACCTTATTACTAGGAACTTACAAGGTAATTTCAACCTTATTTCTAAGAAATTACGTGATAATTACCACCTTATTACTAGGAAATTACTAGGTAATTTCAACCTTATTTCTAAGAAATTACGTGATAATTACCACCTTATTACTAGGAACTTACAAGGTAATTTCAACCTTATTTCTAAGAAATTACGTGATAATTACCACCTTATTACTAGGAACTTACAGGGTAATTTCAACCTTATTTCTAAGAAATTACGTGATAATTACCACCTTATTACTAGGAACTTACAAGGTAATTTCAACCTTATTTCTAAGAAATTACGTGATAATTACCACCTTATTACTAGGAAATTACTAGGTAACTTCCGACCCCCTAAAATAAAGTGTTACCCTATTATCCGAACCGCTTATCCTGCTCTCAGGGTTGCGGGGATGCGGGAGCCTATCCCAGCAGTCATTGGGCAGCAGGCGGAGAGACACCCTGGACAGGCCGCAAGTCCATCACAGGGCCGACACACACACACACACACACACACACACATTCATACCTAGGGACAATTTAGTACAGCTGATCCACCTGACCTACATGTCTTTGGACTGTGGAAGGAAACCGGAGCCCCCGGAGCAAACTCACGCAGACACGGGGAGAACATGCAAACTCCACACAGAGGACGACCCAGGACGACCCCCCCCAAGGTTGGACTACCCCGGGGCTCGAACCCAGGACCTTCTCGCTGTGAGGCAACCGCGCTAACCACTGCCCCACCGTGCCGCCCCATGCCCTCTTTACTTTCACTGGTTAACAAATAAATCTCTCACTTAAGACAACCATCTGCTGATCCATCCCTCGCGACTGGGTCACACTCCTTGAAAAGCACAGTAAAGGTGGAGATATGACAGCTTTTGTTCACGCTGTTGTCGTTTGGAAATGTTTCCAGGTCGCAAGTTTGAAAATGGCCGATTCGACTTTCACGGAACATCGACTGCGGCTCACGTTCACACAAGATCCTGGTGGAAAAAGTGAAGCGAGGCTTACTGGTTAGACAGCATGTATGATAGCATTATAGAGCTACAGACAAGAGTGACGGACAGAATGAGAAAATGACTGACAAAGTTGCAGGCAAAATGTCATATGGAGCAAGTCTGTCTCTCCCAAATTGTACTTGGCCAATTACCCCACTCTTCCCAAGATGTCCCGGTCTCTGCTCCACCCTCTCTTCCGATCCGGGGAGGGCTGCAGACTACCACACGTCTCCTCCGATACATGTGGAGTCGCCAGCCGCTTCTTTTCACCTGACAGTGAGGAGTTTCACCAGGGGGGCGTAGCACGTGGGAGGATCACGCTATTCCCCCCAGCCCCCCCCCCCCAAACAGGCGCCCCAACCGACCAGAGGAGGCGCTAGTGCAGTGACCAGGACACATACACAAATCCGGCTTTTCCACCCGCAGACATGGCCAATTGTGTCTGAAGGAACGCCCAACCAAGCCGGAGATAACACGGGGATTCAAACTGGCGATCCCCGTGTTGGAAGGCAATGGAATAGAGTGCCACGCCACCCGCATGCCTGCCAGTCTGAATCTTTGAGTCATTGTACTGTGAACCTATTTGGTGCACCCAAATATTGCACTGCTCCACTACTAAATACACATGCATGCACGCACACACACACACACACACACACACACACACACACACACACACACACACACACACACACACACACACACACACAACTATTGGGACTAGTTAGCATGGCCGATTCACCTGACCTCCATGTCTTTGGACTGTGGGAGGAAACCGGACCACCCGGAGGAAACCCACGCAGTCACGGGGAGAACATGCAAACTCCACACTGAGGACGACCCCCAAGGTTGGACTACACCAAAGCTCCAACCCAGGACTTTCTTGCTGTGAGGCGACCGCGCAAACCACCGCGCCACCGCATGGAGATTAAAGACAATACTAACAAAATCTGCACAAGAAGCCTTCTTGTTTGTGGCGCTCCTCTTCCCTCGTGGCTTGAGAGGACATGTGCTTCCTTCCACCCTTGTGAATTCATGACAGCAGCAAACGCCAGTGGGGAGAAATCCATGATGAGTTGCCACCCGCATGGCAGGCCTATTCTAGGGTGGTGAGAAAGCGCTAACAAGTTAGCATCTCTGCGTGGGTGCAAGTCTAGGGAGAGGTGATGGAAGGCATTCACTGTAACACACACACACACACACACACACACACACACACACACACACACAGCACCTGCACACATTCTCTCGGCCTCCATGGACTCAACGATTGCGTGTCTGGGGACAGAGAGTGTTTTTTGTGGTCGGCTTGCGAGCGTCTCTGAGCCCCACTCAGAGGCCTAAACACAATCTGACAACATTATAATGCGTTTTGTCTTGGCCCCCGGGTCATTTTATGGTGTTACAACAACATTTAAATGTTGATCGGTGAGCGACAGACTGCACCTCATTGGCCCTGTTCATTGCAGACATCATTATACATGAGCTGAGTTATACAAAAACATGTTTAAACTGTGCAAAAACCCGCTTTAAATCACTGTCTCGTTATAAATCACTGTCTCGTCATAAATCACTGTCGTATTTACTGCTCTTAATGTATATATTACACTTACATAGGGACACTCAGGCCTGACTATTTCCTCTAAATTTGCCGCCAACATGGGAACTCCGCCCTTGAGAAAAGTCCGGGTAGTGTGGCGGTCTATTCCATTGCCTACCAACATGGGGATCGCCAGTTCAAATCCACATGTTACCTCCCACTTGATCGGGCGCCCCACAGACACAACTGGCCGTGTCTGTGGGTGGGAAGCTGGATGTGGGTATGTCGTAGCCTGGTAGCTGCACTAGCGCCTCCTCTGGTCAGTCGGGGCGCCTGTTCGGGGGGGGGAATAGCGTGATCCTCCCACGCGCTACGTCCCCCTGGTGAAACTCCTCACTGTCAGGTGAAAAGAAGCGGCTGGCGACTCCACATGTATAGGAGGAAGCATGTGGTAGTCTGCAGCCCTCCCCGGATCGGCAGAGGGGATGGAGCAGCGACTGGGACGGCTCGGAAGAGTGGAGTAATTCGCCAAGTACAATTGGGGAGGGGAAAAAAAAGGGGGGGGGAGTCGCACCCACTCCAACAGAATGATAGAAAGCTAATTCTTCAACCAAACAATGGTACTTTTTAAAGGGGTGTTATCTTTTTCTCTGTGGTAACTTGAGTCCACCGCCCTTGATGGACAAATTGGACAGAGCTTTCGCAAACTGATCGTTCCCACAAAACATTAACAAGCTCCAGGACTCAGGAGGGAAACTAAGTTAGTCAGCAAAAACAATAATATTTTACTGATATATAGGAGATACTGAGCACCAAGCCAACGAATTTCTTCCAAAATGGTGATTCAACAAAATGTGACTTTTTTTTGGGGGGGGGGGGTTGTGCCAAAATTGCTCATTCCTCCAAAGATGCCTTCCCCGACTGCAATGCCACCATTAACACGTTGACAACACGTTAATCAGAGACGTGTTATATTTAAGTGTCCTTTATTAATCCCCCTGGGGAAATTCAGTTACTGAAAATTAACCCATGCTAGCTGTTATGTGTGTAGCTAGGAGCTGTGATGTGTGTAGCTAGGAGCTGTTATGTGTATAGCTATGAGCTGTGATGTGTGTAGCTAGGAACTGTGATGTATGTAGCTAGGAGCTGTGATGTGTGTAGCTAGGGGCTGTGATGTGTATAGCTTGGAGCTGTGATGTGTGTAGCTAGGAGCTGTTATGTGTATAGCTAGGAGCTGTGACGTGTGTAGCTAGGAGCTGTGACATTTGTAGCTAGGAGCTGTGATGTGTGTAGCTAGGAATTGTGATTTCTGTAGCTAGGAGCTGCGATTTCTGTAGCTCCGAGCTGTGACGTGTATAGCTAGGAGCTGTGATGTGTGTAGCTAGGAGCTGTGATGTGTGTAGCTAGGAGCTGTGATGTGTGTAGCTAGGAGCTGTGATGTGTGTAGCTAGGAGCTGTGATGTGTGTAGCTAGGAGCTGTGATTTCTGTAGCTCCGAGCTGTGACGTGTGTAGCTAGGCGCTGTGATGTGTGTAGCTAGGCGCTGTGATGTGTGTAGCTAGGCGCTGTGATGTGTGTAGCTAGGAGCTGTGATGTGTGTAGCTAGGAGCAGTGGGCTGCTGCCTTCATGCTGCGCCCGGGGACCAAGTCCAGTTCTTTTCCCACTGCCTTGCTCAGGGGCACAGACAGGCATACTAACCCTAACATGCATGTCTTTTTGATGGTGGGGAAGCCGGAGCACCCAGAGAAACCCCATCACAGACACGGGGAGAACATGCAAACTCCACATAGAGGATGACCTGGGATGACCCCCAAGGTTGGACAATGCCGGGGTTCGAACCCAGGACCTTCTTGCTGTGAGGCGACAGCGCTAACCACTGGGCCACCGTGCCACTCAATATATAGCCAATATCATGTAGTGAGATTTGATGTGGAAATGAATGCTGACTTGAATCCCGGTGGATTTGCAAGAGAAAACATGGAAAATGTGAAATTTAATGTTTGGAATATTGATTAAAAAGAACCGATGAACCGGACCCAACTGGATGCTGAATTTACCAAGTCCACATTTCTCTTGTGAGCTCTCGCTCTGTCTCCTTCCCTCCTTTTCTGTTACCCCTCTTCTCTCTCGCTCTCTCCACGTCCGTCTCACTGAGTCTTTCTCTCGCTTCTCATTCACCCACCCGTCATTGATAACCCCCCCCCCCATGTTTAGAGTTAAGGCATTGTCTAGAATAGATCACAGGCCAGGACACAAAACACATCTGTCTGTCTCCATCGCTTCCTCTTTACCTCTCATCCTCCCTCCATCTCCTCTCTCCGTCACTTTCTCTTTCACAGTCTGTCTTTCCCTCTAATACACTCCCTCTCTATCCTTTTGTTAGTCTCACTTCCTCACTGTTCCTCTCTCTCTCTCTCTCACTATCTCTCTCACTATCTCACACTTTATCTCTATATTTCTACCTACGTCTTTCTCTCATACAACCCCCTCTATCGCTCTCATTTTTGTCTCTCAGTCTTTCTCTGATACCTCTCTCTGTCCATCTCTCCCTCTGTCTCCCTATCTCTCATTCAATAACTTCACTACCTCTCCTTCTCAACCCCTCTATCTTTCTGTCTCTCTCATGTACTCTTTCTATGAAACCTTCTCTGTCTTAGTCTGTCTCTCACAAACATCTCCCTCTCCCTCTCTCTCTCTCTCTCTCTCTCTCTCTCGCCCCCCCCCCCCGATGTATCCTGGGCCTGTGTTTGGTGTAAATTGTATCCCATGTCTTTCAGTAACTACATTAGAGAGCAATTACGGCTTAATGGCTGTCTAGATCCATTATCGACATTCATCTAACCTTTAAATATTTCAAGATAATACTGCTTTAATTTGTGAAATCTAATGGACTGCACAGCGAGGAAGAGAGGGATTGACAGAGAGAGACACACAGAGAGACAGAGAGAGAGAGAGAGAGAGAGAGAAGCATGCCCATTTAGCATCAGTGTTTCCCCTTGTTTACACCTACTTCATCTATACACTTTAACCCCCCCTCCCCGTCCCCCTTTTTAACATATTTTCCCATATTCTCTAGCTATCCATTCTTTTTCTCTCCCTTCTTCTTTCCCCACCTCGTTTCTTTTCTCCTCTTTCTGTATCGTCTTCTCTCGCACCCCTCGCCTGCGTTTGACTTCCATCTCCTGTTCTCGCACTTTCTTCTCCGTTCCTGTCCTTCTCCCTCTCATCCCTCTTTCCCTGTTTCTTCTCCGTTCCCATTCTTCTCCCTCTCATCCCTCTTTCCCTGTTTCTTCTCCGTTCCCATTCTTCTCCCTCTCATCCCTCTTTCCCTGTGTTTCTTCTCCGTTCCCATTCTTCTCCCTCTCATCCCTCTTTCCCTGTGTTTCTTCTCCGTTCCCATTCTTCTCCCTCTCATCCCTCTTTCCCTATGTTTCTTCTCCGTTCCAATTCTTCTCCCTCTCATCCCTCTTTCCCTGTTTCTTCTCCGTTCCCGTCTTTCTCCCTCTCATCCCTCTTTCTCTGTGTTTCTTCTCCGTTCCCATTCTTCTCCCTCTCATCCCTCTTTCCCTGTTTCTTCTCCATTCCCGTCTTTCTCCCTCTCATCCCTCTTTCTCTGTGTTTCTTCTCCGGTCCCGTCCTTCTCCCTCTCATCCCTCTTTCCCTGTGTTTCTTCTCCGTTCCCATTCTTCTCCCTCTCATCCCTCTTTCCCTGTTTCTTCTCCATTCCCATCTTTCTCCCTCTCATCCCTCTTTCCCTGTGTTTCTTCTCCGTTCCCGTCCTTCTCCCTCTCATCCCTCTTTCCCTGTTTCTTCTCCATTCCCGTCTTTCTCCCTCTCATCCCTCTTTCCCTGTGTTTCTTCTCCGTTCCCGTCCTTCTCCCTCTCATCCCTCTTTCCCTGTTTCTTCTCCATTCCCGTCTTTCTCCCTCTCATCCCTCTTTCTCTGTGTTTCTTCTCCGTTCCCATTCTTCTCCCTCTCATCTCTCTTTCCCTGTGTTTCTTCTCCGTCCCCGTCCTTCTCCCTCTCATCCCTCTTTCCCTGTTTCTTCTCCATTCCCATCCTTCTCCCTCTCATCCCTCTTTCCCTGTTTCTTCTCCGTTCCCATCCTTCTCCCTCTCATCCCTCTTTCCCTGTTTCTTCTCCATTCCCGTCTTCTCCCTCTCATCCCTCTTTCCCTGTTTCTTCTCCATTCCCGTCTTTCTCCCTCTCATCCCTCTTTCCCTGTTTCTTCTCCATTCCCGTCTTTCTCCCTCTCATCCCTCTTTCTGTTTTTCTTCTCCGTTCCCGTCCCTCTCCCTCTCATCCCTCTTTCCCTGTGTTTTTTCTCCGTTCCCATTCTTCTCCCTCTCATCCCTCTTTCCCTGTTTCTTCTCCATTCCCGTCTTTCTCCCTCTCATCCCTCTTTCCCTGTTTCTTCTCCATTCCCGCCTTTCCCCCTCTCATCCCTCTTTCCCTGTTTCTTCTCCATTCCCGTCTTTCTCCCTCTCATCCCTCTTTCTGTGTTTCTTCTCCGTTCCCGTCTTTCTCCCTCTCATCCCTCTTTCCCTGTTTCCTCTCCATTCCCGTCCTTCTCCCTCTCATCCCTCTTTCCCTGTGTTTTTTCTCCGTTCCCATTCTTCTCCCTCTCATCCCTCTTTCCCTGTTTCTTCTCCATTCCCGTCTTTCTTCTCCCTCTCATCCCTCTTTCCCTGTTTCTTCTCCATTCCCGTCTTTCTCCCTCTCATCCCTCTTTCTCTGTGTTTCTTCTCCGTTCCCGTCCTTCTCCCTCTCATCCCTCTTTCTCTGTGTTTCTTCTCCGTTCCCGTCCTTCTCCCTCTCATCCCTCTTTCCCTGTGTTTCTTCTCCGTTCCCATTCTTCTCCCTCTCATCCCTCTTTCCCTGTTTCTTCTCCATTCCCATCTTTCTCCCTCTCATCCCTCTTTCCCTGTGTTTCTTCTCCGTTCCCGTCTTTCTCGCTCTCATCCCTCTTTCCCTGTGTTTCTTCTCCGTTCCCATTCTTCTCCCTCTCATCCCTCTTTCCCTGTTTCTTCTCCATTCCCGTCTTTCTCCCTCTCATCCCTCTTTCTCTGTGTTTCTTCTCCGTTCCCATTCTTCTCCCTCTCATCTCTCTTTCTCTGTGTTTCTTCTCCGTTCCCGTCTTTCTCCCTCTCATCCCTCTTTCCCTGTGTTTCTTCTCCGTTCCCGTCCTTCTCCCTCTCATCCCTCTTTCTCTGTGTTTCTTCTCCGTTCCCGTCCTTCTCCCTCTCATCCCTCTTTCCCTGTTTCTTCTCCCTCTCATCCCTCTTTCCCTGTGTTTCCTTATGTTTGTCTGCTGTGGTAACTAATGTTTTCTGGGCCTTTTCCTGACTTAATGACATCTGTTTTATGGTCATACGAAGACACACAGACGACTGATGCACTTATCCTGAACATCTCTCTCTCTCTTGCTGTCATTCAGTCTCTAAGACACTCTCCCACTCAAGCTCTATCATTCTGTCTTTGTTATATAGGTATGTCCTTCTCTCTCACATTCCCTTGTCTTCTCTTTGATCTCTCACCAGTATATTTGAAGGTAAGTGACAGAGACACACGCATATTTGGAGACACTGACCCACTTCACTTATACAAAGCGATACACATTCACCACACCACACCACACCACACTAGACCATACTATACTATACTATACTATACTATACTATACTATACTATACTATACTAAAAATAACATATTCTACTATGCAACACTATATGACACCACATCACACTATACTATACTAAATTATACTATACCATGCTACACATTATACTGTGCAACACAAATGAATGAATGAATGAATGAATGAATGATTTGACACCATGATAGAATGATGAAATGACACCACATTGCTCTATTCTATACCATAATACACTATACCATACTATACATATTATACTATGCGGTACTAAACTAAATTATGCTATACTACACTGCACTACACTACACTATACTGTACTATACAATATTACTCTATACTATATAATGCTGTACTATTCTATACCATACTATACTAAATTACACTATACTATACTGTACTGTACTGTGGCACACTACACTATACTATACGATACTATATTACACGACACTACACTATACTATACTATACTATACTATAGCACACTACACTATACTACTACACTATACCATACTATACATACTATGCAGCATGAAACTAAATTATACTATACTACACTACAATACACTATACTACACTATACTATACTATACTATACTATACATTTTGTACTGTGACACTATCTGACACTATGCTAAACTGTACTGTATAACACTACAATAAACTAAACTATACCACACAATACTTATACATACATTACTAGTCCGGTGTGACGCTCCTGTGATTGGCCGGCTGCTAGAGTTCGGTTGGCTACTCTAAGACTTGTAAAGTCGTCATAGTTGAAGGACAGAATTGGAATAAAACTGCCGTTACTGGCCAATGGTGGCTTCCAAATATTTAAATATCTCCCATGTCACTCAGTGTCTGCCGTCATGTCTCTGTTCCCCTTTCCCGAAATGGGAAATCCTCCTGTGTGCTCTTTATTTGTACACGCTTTGGTGAAATCAACAAAAGTGGCATCATGACAAAGTTGCTCTAAAGACAGTTTGTCTGACAATCTATTAACTTACACACACACACACACACACACACACACACACACACACACACACACAAACACACACAAAGAGATGTGAACTGTTTCCATCTCCGGTTGGTTGTGTAGCGGGAATCTCCAGCAGCCGCAGCTGAGTGAGGCGGCAGCCTGTTCGGGAAACAGGTAAACATTTTCAGCGCTAATTTGCTTGTTGTTTGTTGCTTCAGAGGTTTATTAAGAGCAGCTGAAAACACCAACACGACCCCATTAACTCACACTTACGACTCCTTACAGTTATTTTAGGTTGTGTGTGTGTGTGTGTGATTTCTGTAACCATCTGAGAGCCCGCCTGTTACTGCACAGTTGTTGCTATGATATTTATAACATCCGCAGTGAGGATAACGTTCACAGGAAGGAGGCTACCGCTGCACAAACCCCTTCCCTTTCCACACTCGGGTACGACAGCGTCTGACCCTCTGTCAGAGGCAGGCTGTGGACAGTACTATGGACACTGCAGCTCATCTGTCCATCCATTATCCAACCCCTTAGCCTGCTCTCAGGGTCACGGGGATGCTGGAGCCTATCCCGGTGGTCATAGGGCGGCAGGCGGGGAGACACCCGGGACACACACACACACACACACAAGCATTCACACCTAGGGACAATTTAGTATGGCCAAGTCACCTGACCTACATGTCTTTGGACTGTGGGAGGAAACCGGAGCCCCCGGAAACCCACGCAGACACGGCGAGACCATGCAAACTCCACACAGAGGACGACCCGGGACGACCCCACCAAGGTTTGACTACCCCGGGGCTCGAACCCAGGACCTTCTTGCTGTGAGGCGACCGCACTAACCACTGCGCCGCCCGCTGTAGTTCGAATAAAGGAAATTCCCCAAGGGTCGTTACGGCTCTCACACGACGGTTACCAACAGGTGTACTTGTTAAAAGGTTTTCGACAAAGTGGGAGAAGACAAGCAAACGCGACAATCAGAAAGAGTCTAAATTAATCGCGTGTAGCTTGAACAGCATTCAGCACAGGCCGTTTTCCTGACCCAATCTGACAGACAAAACACTTGCACGCCAATTTTGGCGGTCGGTAGGGTTAAACTGACAGCAACTGGCGTTTGTTCAAAGACACTAAACCAGACACAGGCCGCCAACATGACACAACAACAACAAAAAAACACAACAAATTACATGATGTTGTTGACCAATTGTAGGCAAGCACGTATGAGAGGAAATGGAAGCACACACCCCCCAAAAAACACACGGCGTATGCTGATGATTATGACTGAGGACTGCTCTCCCGAGATCCTTACCCACATCAAATCCACATGTAGGGGGGTCCGGGTACCGTAGCAGTCTGCTGTCTTGCCTACTAATATGGCGGTTGCCAGCTCGAATCCCTGTGTTACCTCCGGCTTGGATGGGCGCCCCTACAGACACACTGAGTCTGCAGGTGGAGAGCCGGATGTGGGGATGTGTCCTAGTTGCTACACTAGCGCCTCCTCTGGTCAGTCGGGGTGCCTGTTGGGGGCAGGGGGGAATAGCGTGATCCGTCCAGACGCTACGTCCCCCTGGGGAAACTCCTCACTGTCAGGTGAAAAGAAGCGGCCGGCGACTCCACACGTATCGGAGGAGGCACGTGGTAGTCTGCAGCCCTCCCCGGATGGGCAGAGGGGGGTGGAGCACCCACCCTCTCTAATCTAATAACTAAACATACCATGTATAACCCACACCCAACCACTTCTAATCGTTTAGAAGGAGCAGATGGGCCTACCCTGATTTTCACCCGGATTTCCTGTTTCCGCGGATCCAAAAGTCGTTCCTGCTCGTGTGAGGTTATGTAACAGTGCACTCTTGTGGAGAAATTCGGCACAGCTGGACGGCTTTGAAAAATAAAAGCCGAAAACGCTGAGCCTTGCTAATCTTACAGCTAATGTTAGTGGGGTCATGAGGTCTGCGAAACGTGGTTGTGCGTTGTAGCTTTGCCACGTCACCACACCACCGTGGTTAAAAAGATTTTAGTCATCACTGGTTGGCCAAGTTCCCCTTTACTACACCCAGCCCGACACATACACGCCGAGTGCTGAGTGACAGGAAGACTGATGTCGGTGGGGATTGTGCAGGAGCGAGTGTACAGGTGCAGTTGTGTGAAATCCACCACTACACACTTGGCTTTTCCAAACCGGTCCTGCTCGGGTGTGGCAACGGTGCAGCAGCGAGCGTAGCGGGCAGTAACAAACTGGGGCTTCAACAATGACTACGCCTGTGCTGCAAGGACCGACCAATCACGGAGGGGCTGGTTGGTTAATGAAAAACAGATATGTGTGTGAACATGTGTACACACACACACACACACACACACACACACACACACACACACACACTTGTCAGGGACCCCAGAGGTTTCAGGGCCCAGATGTCAGAAAGGCAGAGTGTGACACTTGACTAAGAACAGGCCTCGTTGGAGTGGTGTGTGTTTCTGTGTGCATGTGTGTGTGTGTGTGTGTGTGTGTGTGTGTATGTTCTGTGTGTGCGCGCTTGTGTTTGTTTGAACATGTGTGGCGTGTTTAAGCCCCTCTACTCCATAACTGCAATGGCACACAAAAACCACCAACACCCAATTGGCTCAACACACACACACACACACACACACACACACACACACACACACACACACACACACACACACACACACTAAAGTGAAGGCTTCCCAGTTAAAAACCACATAATGCATGCCTGGGCATGCAGGAAGGAATGGCTCAAGACTTTCCTTAAACACATTGAAGAACTTTATATATATATATATATATATATATATATATATATATATATATATATATATATATATATATATATATATATATATATATATATATATATATATATATATATATATATAATCCAGTGAGTCAAGTAAATTCTTTATGATACAGTACAAGCCTGTTTCAAGCCATAAGCAATCATCCGTATATACACACACACACACACACACACACACACACACACACACACATACACATACATACATACATGCATGCATGCATGCATACATACATACATACATACATACATACATACATACATACACACATACACACACACACACACACATACATACATACATACATACATACATACATACATACATACATACATACATACATACATACATACATACATACATACATATACAGTGCTGCTTGAAAGTATGTGAACCCCTTGAGCAGTTTAGATGTTTCTGTTGTTTTACCATGATTTTCTTATTCTATCATCACCAGTTTTTATGTATGAAATGTCAGATATATGTTTATCAGTTGCATGTACTTGTTTAGTGGGACTTGTTTAAGTAGCCTAAAAACTACATGAAACATGGAATTAGTGTATGTGCAAAAGTAAGTGAACCCCCAGCTGCATTGGTTAAGTCAAGCAGGTAACAGACTCGAGTGAAACACATTTGGGTGCTTAATTAATAATTTAAGCGGACCAATGAAATGAGACATCCTTGGGAAAGGGTTTGGCCTGCACTAATTAAAAGAGAGAGGAAACCAACCAAACCACTGTGGTCCCATACAAATCAACAATGCCGAGAGCAAAGGAGATATCCGAGGACATGAAGAAGAGGGTAGTGACAGCCCATCAGTCTGGGGAGGGCTATAAGACCATCTCCAAGAGATTCCAGCTCCATCCATCCACTGTAAGACAAATAATTTACAAATGGAGGGCCTTCAACATGACAGCAACTCTGCCTAGAAGTGGACGCCCATCAAAACTATCACCCAGAAGCACCAGAAAAATAATAAATCAGGTAAAGGCCAACTCACACATCACCTCTAGAGAGTTGCAGAACTCTCTGGTAGCATCTGGGACAAATGTGCATGCGTCTACAATCAGACGAAAATTGAATAGCCATGACATTCATGGGAGGGTTGCTAGAAGGAAGCCTCTGCTCTCAAAAAAGAACAAAGCTCCCCATTTCAACTATGCCAGAGAGCACTTGGACAAACCAGAGACCTTCTGGAAGTCCATTCTCTGAACAGACGAGTCCAAAATAGAATTATTTGGTCACAATCAAAACCAACATGTTTGGAGAAAAGCCAACACTGCATATGAAGAAAAGAACCTCCTCCCAACAGTGAAGCATGGTGGTGGAAATGTGAAGGTCTGGGGCTGCTTTCCTGCTTCTGGACCTGGACGACTCCATATTATCCAAGGAACCATGAGTTCTCCGGCATGTCAACAAATTCTTGACCAGAATCTCCTGCCGTCAGTCAGGGAGTTGAAGCTGGGACGAAAATGGATTGTGCAACAAGACAATGACCCAAAGCATTCCAGCAAAACTACAAAGGAATGGCTTCAGAGAAAGAGGATTCGTACTCTGGATAGGCCCAGTCAAAGTCCGGACCTTAATCCAATTGAAATGTTGTGGCGAGACCTGAAGAAGTTGGTACATACCAGATGTCCCTCCAACCTCTCTCAACTGGCTGAGTTCTGCAAGGAGGAGTGGGCAAAAAGCCCCATAAGCAGATGCGAGAGACTGGTTAGTGGTTACAGAAGACGTTTGGTTGAAGTAATGGCTGCAAAAGGAGGAGCCACAAGCTACTAATACAAGGGTTCACATACTTTTGCACATGTTAAATTTTCAGTTTTTGTGAAATAAACCACCTTTGTTGAATTAAATAATGAAAATATATCTCTTTTGGTGTGTGTGTCCATTATTTGGAAGGTGTGCTTTACAAATTGGGATTTGGATGTATGTGTAATAAGCTTATTTTAATGTTTTTTACAAAAACAGTGACCATGTCTGGAGGGTTCACAAACTTTCAAGCAGCACTGTATATATATATATATATATATACATACATACATACATACATATATATATACATACATACATATATATATATATACATACATACATATATATATACACATACATACATACATATATATATATACACACACACACACACACACACACACACACACACACACACATATACAGATATATAGATATATAGATATATATATATATACACACACATATATATATATATATACACATATATAGATATATAGATATACATATATATACACACACATATATATATATACATATATATATATACATATATAGAGATATAGATATACATATATATAGATAGATATATATACATATATAGATATACATATATATAGATATACATATATAGATATATAGATAGATATATACATACATATATAGATAGATATATATATATACACATACATATATAGATATTCATATATATAATATACAAACTATTTACAAAGATTCTTAATATTCTGCTCCTCATTTGTTGAGCACCCTTACCAACACCATTGACGGTTTCCGGGGGGAAAAAAACTATATATTTTTCCCTTCTTTCAGCTTGCCCCCTGTTTCTCAGGGGTCGCCACAGCGGATTTATAGTCTCCATAGGTGCCCTGTGAGGGCACAGCACCAACGGTAGTCGTTGTTAACCCGGGCCTCGACCGATCTGGTACGGAGGCTCGACTGATCCGGTACGGACTTGCATAATGATTTGGTAAAACGTTACATCGCTTGCCCTTCCTGACACAACCGCTCACGTATTGGACGGACGCACAGGTGAAGCGCCGGACGCCATCCCAGTACTCACGGCCTTGCGCCCGTGCCTGTTGCCAAGGCTGTTATACGGTCTAACAGCCTGAACGCCTCAGCTGTGATCAATAGTCAAACAGTCAGTCAGTAAAATGATGTAACGCCACTAATCTTACTGGCGTAGGGCAGGCCCTGCTCTAAACCAGAACATCTCTTTAGAAACATCATCGAGTGTGCGTCCGCGTGGCGTAGCGGTCTAGTCCGTTGCCTCCCAACACGGGGGTCGCCGGGTCGAGTCCCCGTGTTACCTCCAGCTTGGTCGGGCGTCCCTACAGACACAGTTGGCCGTGTCTGCAGGTGGGAAGCCGGATGTGGGTATGTGTCCTGGTCGCTGCACTAGCGCCTCCTCTGGTCAGTCGGGGCGCCTGTTCGGGGGGATAGCGTGATCCTCCCGCGTGCTACGGCCCCCTGGCGAAACTCTTCACCGCCAGGTGAAAAGTGGCTGATGACTCCACATGTATTGGAGGAGGCATGTGGTAGTCTGCAGCCCTGCCCGGATCGGCAGAAGGGGGTGAAGCGGTGACCCCGGGAGGCTCAGAAGAGTGGGGTAATTGGCTGTACACAATTTGGGAGAAGAAAAAAAAAAAGGGGGGGGGGGGTCAACAAAAAAAAAGTTTGTGTTCTCACCTGTCTGTCTCCCTGGGAAACAGTACCCAAATGTACAACTAACAGACAGGGCGGCGACAGTGACACTCAAGGTCGGGCAGGGGTCAGTGAAGTCAGTCCGACACAGGTGACCAGAGAGACGGGGGGCAGCCAGACAGACAAAACGGGCTCAAAGCTCAACTTCTAGTTACCGTGGTTACCAGTCCAAACAAGGCGACCGGATAGACAAGTGGCAGGCAGACGGACAAAACAGGTTCAAAGCTCTCAAGTTCTAGTTACCGTGGTTACCAGTCCAAACAAGGCGACCGGATCGACAAGGGGCAGGCAAGAGACACCGGGGTCCAGGAGACGGGCGGGAAGACGTCAAGCACGGGGTCGGCCGGTGGAACGACAGCGAATGAAACGCTGGCTAGCTTGGCTGAACACACAAGCTATGTGGCAGGGGGAACAGGGGCACCAAGACATGAGCTGGGACGCTAATGAGGCAACTTATATGTGTGTGTGTGTGTGTGTGTGTGTGTGTGTGTGTGTGTGTGTGTGTGTGTGTATATATATATATATATATATATATATATATATATATATACACACGAATGTGAGAACTGTGTATATTGCCGATTAAAAAAGAGACCTAATTAAGACCATGAAAATGGTCCAGATCACCCATGGATGCTTGTGGCCAGTGTCAAAGGTTAAACCAGTAATCTAGATTTGACAGGATCACCTTCATCAGTGAAGTACCTGGCTGTGGAGTTGTGTGTAAAATGTATGAACACATCGATAATATAGCCATCCATCCATCCATCCATCCATCCATCGTCTTAACCGCCGATCCTGCTCTCAGGGTTGGGAGGATGCAGGAGCCTATCCCAGCAGTCATTGGGCGGCAGGTGGGGAGACACCCTGGACAGGTCGCCAGGCCTTCACAGAGCTAACACACACACACACACACACACACACACACACACACACACACACACACACACACACACACACACACACACACACACACACACACACACACACACATTCATTCCTAGGGACAGTTTAGTACGGCCGAGTCACCTGACCTACAGGTCTTTGGACTGTGGGAGGAAACCGGAGCCCCCGGAGGAAACCCACGCAGTCACGGGGAGAACATGCAAACTCCACCCAGAGGACGACCCGGGACGACCCCCAAGGTTGGACTACCCCGGGGCTCGAACCCAGGACCTTCTTGCTGTGAGGCGACCACGCTAACCACTGTGCCACCGTGCCGCCTCGATAATATACTACGACTAATGTATTTTTTTCTGTTTTAACACTGTTCAGCGGGTATTAATGTGTTTCTCTTAGTACTGTGAGTGAGTCTGGGGTGAACGTGTGATCTTTCATGCTGCTTTCAGGCGACACTCACACACATGTGGCTGGTAACTCCATGACCGCCTCCTGTCTCTCTATATGTGTGTTTAACTGGTGGTGTCTGTTCATTTGAACATGTCTGTCTAATCTATAAGAGCTTCCCTGAACCTATTTCATATTAAAACAGTGTGAGTTATGCTGTCCACGTGTGTGTGTGTGTGTGTGTGTGTGTGTGTGTGTGTGTGTGTGTGTGTGTGTGTGTGTGTGTGTGTGTGTGTGTACCTTGCTGTCAAAATCCATAACCCCGGTCATTAGACGAACGGAGAACAGAGGCCTGTTGCTCCACATTTCACATTGCTACTATTAAACCCATTCTGGTCTGGTCCACACACAGACACACACACACAGACACACACACACACACAGACACACACACAAGCAGATTGTTTAATACACACTGATCTACTTATCTGTGTGCGTCCCTCCCTATCTGTGACCCAGGCGGGAGGCATGACACACATACACAACTATGTTATTCTATAGACAAGCGTGCCGCGGATACACATACACACTGCTGCATTGGCATGAGCACATATACACAAACACCAAGACATGAACACCTAAGCATACAAACTTCCTTCATGGTAAATGTTAAGAAGGGATTTGGTGAGACTACAAGAACGTAGGGCTGTCCCGAATACCACCTTTTGGGGCTCTTGGAGCTTCGGTAGAAATCCACAGCGAATACTCGGAGCTTCGGCTTCGGCGGCGGCGGGGAGAGGACTTTGGAAGGAGTCAGCCAGACATTTCTCAGTTGTTGAATGAGACGGACGGCAAAGCGGCGCTACACGTGTCCTTCGGTTTAATTAAGGATATTAATTGTTAAAGATTCTCTTATTCTACAAAGCAAGTGCACGTTTTCGTCATGTGTAACGTCACCGTTTAAGCGGCGGGTAAAATCACGGTGACTGGAAAACAGACATGAGCTAAGCTAAGTTAGCTAGCTAGCTACACACTAGGAGCAGTGGGCGGGGCCAACTCCAGTTCCAGATTCCGTCAATTGTTAGCCTAACACGGAGATACAAAACACACTCATTTCTGTTATAACAACAATACTTTTAACGAGATAACCGTAGCAAATCATTATTAGGCTTTGTACCCCAATAATCGCCTCAGCCCCCGGTGTTCCCACAAAGCAAGTGCACGCTTTCATCATGTGTAACGTCGGCGTTTAAACGGCGGGTAAAATCACGGTGACTGGAAAACAGACATGAGCTAAGCTAAGTTAGCTAGCTAGCTACACACTAGGAGCAGTGGGCGGGGCCACCTCCAGTTCCAGATTCCGTCAATTGTTAGCCTAACACGGAGATACAAAACACACTCATTTCTGTTATAACAACAATACTTTTAACGAGATAACCGTAGCAAATCATTATTAGGCTTTGTACCCCAATAATCACCTCAGCCCCCGGTGTTCCCACAAAGTAAGTGCACGTTTTCATCATGTGTAACGTTACCGTTTAAACGGCGGGTAAAATCACGGTGACTGGAAAACAGACGTGAGCTAAGCTAAGTTAGCTAGCTAGCTACACACTAGGAGCAGTGGGCGGGGCCACCTCCAGTTCCAGATTCCGTCAATTGTTAGCCTAACACGGAGATACAAAACACACTCATTTCTGTTATAACAACAATACTTTTAACGAGATAACCGTAGCAAATCATTTTTAGGCTTTTCACCCCAATAATCGCCTCAGCCCCCGGTGTTCCCACAAAGTAAGTGCACGTTTTTATCATGTGTAACGTCAGCGTTTAAACGGCGGGTAAAATCACGGTGACTGGAAAACAGACATGAGCTAAGCTAAGTTAGCTAGCTAGCTATACACTAGGAGCAGTGGGCGGGGCCAACTCCAGTTCCAGATTCCGTCAATTGTTAGCCTAACACAGAGATACAAAACACACTCATTTCTGTTATAACAACAATACTTTTAACGAGATAACCGTAGCAAATCATTATTAGGCTTTTCACCCCAATAATCGCCTCAGCCCCCGGTGTTCCCACAAAGTAAGTGCACGTTTTTATCATGTGTAACGTCAGCGTTTAAACGGCGGGTAAAATCACGGTGACTGGAAAACAGACGTGAGCTAAGCTAAGTTAGCTAGCTAGCTATACACTAGGAGCAGTGGGCGGGGCCAACTCCAGTTCCAGATTCCGTCAATTGTTAGCCTAACACGGAGATACAAAACACACTCATTTCTGTTATAACAACAATACTTTTAACGAGATAACCGTAGCAAATCATTATTAGGCTTTGTACCCCAATAATCGCCTCAGCCCCCGGTGTTCCCACAAAGTAAGTGCACGTTTTCATCATGTGTAACGTCACCGTTTAAACGGCGGGTAAAACAGCTTGATAATGGCGACTGGAAAACAGATACGAGCTAAGCTAAGTTAGCTAGCTAGCATAGTCTTCATTTTACACCGTATACGAGTGGGCTACTACTTACAGCATTCAGTGGATTTATCACGCTCGTTGTGCCATCGTGGTAGGCCAGTTTCACATTGCATATTTGGCGCACCGCCTTGTCATCGCTCACTTTAAAGTGTCGCCACACAGCTGAGGTCTTGGACATTTTGTCCTCCTTTAACGGCCGAGGTCACCTGAAGCCTGACGTCCCTGCTGTGCGTGAGAGGGAGTCAGGCGCCGCAGCTGAGACGTTTTGATTTTGTAACGACCGTGGATGCGTAGACTCGCTAGCCCTGCGCTAACGAATCGGACCCTTTGGTCGATTGGTTAACGTGGGGCGGGAGACCCGGGTTCGAGTCCCGGCTGCGGCGGTTCCCGGCTGCCCCCCTGAATTCGCTACGATATATTTCCACATTTTAACAATGCTATTAAAAAGTATAAATATAGTACAAGAACGGGCTGACAAATGTTATTTTGCAGTTCGCCTTTACTGATATCCTACAGTAAGAAAAGAAAAACTGAATATCTGAATCCCAAAATTGAAACCAACCCAATGGATGAATATCCGAATACTCAGACAGGAAAACAGAAAAAAAATCAAATAAAGTATGAATCAGTTCATCTGGACACATCGTTTACTGACATACGTTTCATCATCATCTAAGTGACCTCT
>JAJHIY020002215.1:0-5000 GCA_022114975.2 Lampris megalopsis | reverse complement strand
ACACACACACACACACACACACACACACACACACACACACACAGTCTGTTTTATTTTTGACTATAACACATAAAACCTTCACTCAAAAATCCCTTAAATGACTAATTTAGGGACTATCCAAATCAAATTATGCTGCTCTCTCTCTCTCCTCTCTCACCCACACACACACACGTGCGCAGACACAACACACACACACACACACACACACACACACACACACACACGTGTGCACGCCCATACACAGATTGTGCAGTTCTTTCTCTCCCTCTGTCTCTATTAGAGAGAGATGAAGGATGCTTATTTATCTGCCTTGTGAATATGATTGTATTTTTTTAAACAAGAGTTACTTTTTAAAAATCAAAAACAAATCTCTCACACACACACACACACACACACACACACACACACACACACAGGCGTGTGTTACAGCTCCAGACCTCTGGCCTCGCTGAGCCTGGTCTCTTAGAAAATCACTGAACCAGTTAGCTCAGCTTCCCCAATCCGGCTCAAGTATTTAAAGTCACTGGCTGCACCCCCCCTCCCCCCCGAGTCCTCCATTTACCACAGTTTGGCCAGGGGAGACGCCGAGGCCTCCCATGTTCCCTATCCTGAGAGACGAGTGCAGTCGGCATCCTCCTCCAGACAATAAACACTGTCAGAGATGAAGAGAGCGAGACGATGATGGCAGCCGACACTCCTGTTTCACCTAAACCTTCGGCGGGAGAAGGGACGGCTGAAGCAGATAGAAGGAGACTGACAGCTACAGGATATATATATATATGTGTGTATGTATGTATGTATGTATGTATGTATGTATGTATGTATGTATGTATGTATGTATGTATGTATGTATGTGTATATATGTGCATATATGTGTATATATGTGTATATATATATATGTGTGTATGTATATATGTATGTATGTATATATATGTATATATGTATGTATATATACATATACATATATGTATATGTATGTATGTATATGTATGTATGTATATATGTGTGTATGTATATATATATATGTGTGTGTATGTATATATATGTATATATATATATATGTGTGTGTGTGTATATATATATGTATGTATATGTATATATATATGTATATATATGTATATATATATATATGTATATATGTATATTATAGGAAGAGTCAGTCTGTTAAATTATCAACATTTTGTCAAAAGTAAAGATGTTGACAACCAAGGTCACTGTTGTTAAGCAGCGAGCTAGTCACAATGTCCATCATCCATTATCCGAACCACTTATGCTGTTCTCAGGGTCACGGGGATGCTGCAGCCTATCCCAGCAGTCATTGGCCGGCAGGCGAGGAGACACCCTGGACAGGCCGCCAGGCCGTCACACAGGGCCGACACACACACATTCACACATAGAGACAATCTAGGCACGCCCGAGTCACCTGACCTACATGTCTTTGGACTGTGGGAGGAAACCAGAGCCCCCGGAGGAAACCCACACAGACACGGGGAGAACATGCAAACTCCCCACAGAGGACGACCCGGGACGACCCCCAAGGCTGGACTACCCCGGGGCTCGAAGCCAGGACCTTCTCGCTGTGAGGCGACCGCCCTCACCTCCGTGCCGCCCTGTGTTGGCAGTGTGATGGATGAACCGCTGATGTGGTTATGTGCTCGTTGGCTTCTGTTTACTTGTCCATCTAATGTCTCGACTTTGCAGCTTTGTGTTGATATACGTCTCCACTTGGCACACTGGATGCCTCTGCAAAGACAACGGCGGGGGCAAACAACGTCACGAGGCCGCACTTATCGGGTAATTGGTGCTTGGAATGGCTTCGAGCTGTCGAGAGACGGCCGTCCAATAGGCAGTAGCCGGAAAATGAGGGAGAAACGCGGGGCAGGGAAACAAACAGACGTCCATTTTTAAACGTCCTCCTACCCAAAGGCTGGACAATAGTGTGCGGAAAGCAAAGAGGGTTTAGCCGAAGTAACGACAAAGACGTGGAAAAACGAGAAACAACATCACGTATACGCACAACAATGCATTTATAATGGCGCGGATTCGAGGAGCGAAATTAGTCACTGGCGGACCGATAAACCGCCAACTTCTCTGGCGGGCGGCCCTTCTGTCGGGCGACACATACCGCACAGTTCCCCCTTTTCCTCCCCGATTGTGTCCGGCCAATTACCCCACTCTTCTGAGCCGCCCCGGCCGCTGCCCCGCCCCCTCTGCCGACCCGGGGAGGGCTGCGGACTACCGCATGCCTCCCTCCTCCCATACACGTGGAGTCGCCGGCCGCTTCTTTTCACCTGACGGTGAGGAGTTTCACCAGGGGGACGTAGCGCGTGGGAGGATCACGCTGTTCCCCCCAGTCCCCCCCCCCCAACAGGTGCCACGACTGACCAGAGGAGGCGCTAGTGCAGCGACTAGGACACATACCCCACCCCAGCGGGCACAGACAGTTGTGTCTGTAGGGACGCCCGACCAAGCCGGAGGTAACACAAGGATTCAAACCGGCGGTCCACGTGCTGGTGGGCAACGGGATAGACCGCCGCGCCCCCCGGAGGCCCTACATTTTCTGTTCTGAAAGTCAGTTTTCCAAAGTGAAACACTGGAAGTAGTTGGTTTGCCGGTCGGTCATTTTCGAGGTGGCCGGCTTCTGCTCAGTAAAGGGCCTCCCATGCCGAGTCCAACGCGTTCATACGCATTGGTTTTCTATCCAACATGGTGACGAAATAGTCGCAAAAAAAAACAATAATCACAGAACATCAGAACTTTTTATGGCAGACGGCCACTTTCAGAGTCGGCGTCGGACGAAAAGTTTGAACTCGGTGAGAAACGGCCTGCAGTTTCCAGGTAACAACCATCGTCTGGAGGTCAAAGTCCATGTTGACTCAGATCCAGTCACATTCATGTATGAATCAGAAGTACAACTGACAGAACAGCAACATGTACCGGGGGAGGGGGGGGGTCAAACTGCAAAAATTACACATTTTCATGATTATTTTTTTTCTAATCTGAACTAATCTGAACTCCTCAGCTAGAACTGGTGTTTGTTCCCCTTCTGCTCCTCCTTCTCCATCATTACCCTCCTCTTTTATCCATGGTGCTAGTCTGTATTGTGATGTCTGGCTGGTGCTGCGGAACGACAGGGGAACATGTGTCCCCCCCCACAAGAGAGAGACAGACAGACGGGGGGGGCAGAGACAGAGAGAGGGGGACAGGAAGAGAGACAGAGACGGAGAGAGGGGGGAGAGGGAGAGAGATGAAGACAGACAGAGACAGGGAGGGGGGAGAGGAAGAGAGGGACAGAAAGAGAGAGAAGAGAGACAGAGAGAGAAAGGGGGAGACAGAGACAGAGAGGAGGGGAAGAGACAAGAGACAGACTGAGATGGGGGGAGAGGAGAGAGACAGAGACAGACAGAGACAGGGAGGGGGAGAGGGAGAGAGACATACAGAGACAGACAGAGAGAGGGGGAGATACAGAGACAGGGAAAGGGGAGAGAGACAGAGAGAGGGGGAAAAGGGAGAGAGGGGGAAAAGGGAGAGAGGGGGAGGGAGAGACAGAGAGAGAAAAAGAGAGAGGTGAAAAAGAAAGAATGAAAGTTATTGGGAATAAAAGGAACAGGGAGAAACGGGGAAGGGAGAAAAGGAAAAACACAAACAGACAGACAGATAGATAAACAGACACAGACAGACAGACAGACAGACAGACAGACAGACAGATAGAGAGACAGACAGACAGATAGAGAGATAGATAGATAGACAGACAGACAGACAGACAGACAGAGATAGATACAGACAGACAGACAGACAGACAGACAGACAGATAGATAGATAGATAGATAGATAGATAGATAGATAGATAGATAGATAGATAGATAGACAGACAGACAGACAGACAGACAGACAGACAGACAGAGATAGATAGATAGATAGATAGATAGACAGACAGACAGACAGACAGACAGACAGACAGACAGACAGACAGACAGACAGACAGAGAGAGAGATAGATAGATAGATAGATAGATAGATAGATAGATAGATAGATAGATAGATAGATAGATAGATAGATAGATAGATAGATAGATAGATAGATAGATAGATAGATAGATAGATAGATAGATATAGATAGATAGATAGATAGATAGATAGATAGATAGATAGATAGATAGATAGATAGATAGATAGATAGATAGATAGATAGATAGACAGACAGACAGACAGACAGACAGACAGATAGATAGATAGATAGATAGATAGATAGATAGATAGATAGATAGATAGATAGATAGACAGACAGACAGACAGACAGACAGACAGACAGACAGACAGACAGACAGATAGAGAGACAGACAGACAGATAGAGAGATAGATAGACAGACAGACAGACAGACAGAGATAGATACAGACAGACAGACAGACAGACAGATAGATAGATAGATAGATAGATAGATAGATAGATAGATAGATAGATAGATAGATAGATAGATAGATAGATAGATAGATAGATAGATAGATAGATAGATAGATAGATAGATAGATAGATAGATAGATAGATAGATAGATAAGTGTTTGGAGTGAAGAGTTCTCACCATTCAGGGCCCTGAGAAAGTGGAAAACTGGAATGTGAGATGGGGAAATCAGCATGGTGTCTCTCTCTCTCCCTCACAAACACACACAACCACACACATCCACACACACATGCATACAAACACACACATCCACACACACACACACACACACACACAGACTCTTAGATGACACAGACATGCAGACAGATGTTCTTCAGCCAATGAAAAACAGCAGGCTGGTTTCCTCAGGTCAGTCCACATGTGTTTCAGAGTCGACCGCACCACTGCGGACACCAAGCAAACACACACACACACACACACACACACACACAAACTGCAGCTTGTCCACATGTCCCATCATTCCAATGTAAAATAAAACTCCCTGGAATTTTCTTTCCTCTTTTTATCCCTTAAACTTCCGGAAAAACATCGTCGTGTCGTG
>JAJHIY020002216.1:0-42500 GCA_022114975.2 Lampris megalopsis | reverse complement strand
AACACACACACACACACACACACACACACACACACACACACACACACCCACACACACACGCTTCATGATGAGGGAAATGATGGCGAGTACGACACCGGCAAGTCCAGATGAGGTTATCAGGTTACATTATCTCTCCCGTCATTAAGCTGAATGTATTGTTCTCGCTCATGTATGTAAAACAGGTTGCGGAGCGCGTCTAGACCGGGTCACGTGACCACTTTCCCCTTCGTACGTGGGTGAGTGAGGTCAGGTGCCCGCCATGTGATGTACAGTAGTTTACTGTCAGGCGCTATGCACATTAGGTTGTGTCTCATGTTTGAAAAATAAAAATCAGAAGACACGCAGAGAGGTACATATGCACACACACACACACACACACACACACACACACACACACACACACACACACACACACACACACACACACACACACACACACACACACTCGGTCTCACGCATTACAAATACAGACAAAACACACACGCAGTCTCACCCATCCATACGCAAAAAAATTGCACGCACGCACGCACACACACACACACACACACACACACACACACACACACACACACACACACACACACACACACACACACACACACACCCCTGCTCAGACACAAATATGCGGGACCAGGGCTGCGTGAAACAGCAGATTCACCTGATTGGTTTAGCAGTGAAACAGAGAAATGAGTTGGCTGATATGAATAGAAAGAACCAAACTACCGTTAAGCCCCTGTGCCGCGGGTACGACTCCCAAACCATGCAGGAACTGCTCGGCTTCCCGTAAAGAACCGTGTCTCCGTCGCCGCAGATGAAGCTCGCTGTTTCACCTACAGTTCCTCAAGAGCCGGCTGCCACAGGCACCAGCTGACTGATGGCATCAGATATGACCAGGGGCCATGCTAATCAGTGTGCGCGCACAAAGCAATGTGTGTAATGCCACAGCGTCATCAAGGCCAGGTGGAAGAAGCAGAGAATGAAGGAAATCCCAGAAACCAGTGCCGCTTTTCTTTCTGGTGTTTTTTGTGATCAACATCTTTTTTTTTGTTATATAAGAGGGAAGATAATGACGTGTAATTTTCCGCCCAGAAAATAAAGAAACAACAGACAATTTGTCTGTACTTCACTCGGTGAGTTTCTCAATGAAATTCACCAAATGAAAATGAATGATTAAACTAGAACGACCAGGATTTCACTCCTACCTAAAACGACCATGGGCGGTCAGAATGACCGCCCACGATTTTTAAACTCTATATTCTGCCAAGATAAATACCCAATTGAGATATTAATGCATTGCATATGTTAGTACGTCTGTTAGGAAATGACTGATACCAAAATTAAAAATTTAACAACTACAATACTATTTTTTAATCAATTTAAACTTCAGAGAGACATGGTCGAACTTGAACAGCAAAATTGAAAAAGTGAAAATATCACCTGAAAAACAAAACGGAAAACACATAGTGCTACTCTAACAAACGTAACAAGGCCTGTAAAACGTGAAATGTAAAAAAAGAACTGAACATTGCGCAGGAAATGACGTGACCAACACACGTCATAAATACTGACATGGTGCGCACAATGACGTGCAAATTACGTGCGGTCATTTTGACCGCTCATGGTCGTTTTAGGTAGATCTTATCGTAACTTCTTTGTGCAATTGACCTAAAACTCATTTTAATGCAAATATGTGCAATTTCAGGAGCATCCAGAGAGCGGCAGGTCTGCATCTTTTTTTCACAAAGTTATTAAACTTTGACAAACCCAAAATGGCCAAAATGGCCGCCTTGGTCCTTCTAGTAGTTTGTGAATCCGGTCGTTGTTTGGGGCTGTTTCAGTGGTGATTTTCAGTTCTTTTTTTTACATGTCACGTTTTACAGGCCTTGCTACGTTTGTTAGATTAGCAATATGTGTTTTCCACTTTGTTTTTCAGGTAATATTTTCACTTCTTCAATTTTGCTGTTCAAGTTCGACCATGTCTCTCTGAAGTTTAAATTGTTTAAAAAACAGTATTATAGTTGTTAAAATGTTAATTTTGGTGTCAGTTGTTTCCTAACAGACATACTAACATGTAATACATTGATATCTCAGTTGGGTATTTATCTTGACAGAATATAGAGTTTAAAAATCGTGGGCGGTCATTCTGACCGCCTATGGTTGTTTTCTTATCATATGCAATTTTAGAAGCATTAAAAAACCCACCGCCTATACAAGCACACAATACAACAACACAACGCTGCCACGTTGAAACAGATGCCGAGTTAGAGACCGACACTAGCAGGCAGCAAAAGTAGACAGCAACAGTTGTTATTGAAAACAGCACAGTTGTATAAGAGGATCCCCAGACAATCTAAGTGCTTTTTAATGATGGGAAGAGGGCTGGCCTCAGTGCACCACCCACACACACCGACTCAGCCAGGCGCTCACATATACCAGCTCTGCTGGGTTTCATTTATCGAGAAGTCAAAGTTTTCAATCAACGGACCATCTCGCACTTTTACCACTTGAGAGGTCATGGAGGTCACGCCGTGATGTTTGAAAACCCCAACCCAAAATGCCACAAACGGAAGTTTCTCTTCGTTCCAGCGGCCGTTGACAGACCATCACACACAGCCGTAATCACACCACATATTGCATGTAATATCGGAGTGAGAGAATGCCAATTACAATCCTTTTTACTCTGTGGCTCGCAACTCGCGTTGTGCTGGCTGATGCCTCTATGACACTCCATTAGACATTAGTTTACTCAGAGGGGAGCACTTACAATTCATACAACAGGCCTCACACATCCAGCACCTCTGAATTCCCAACAGCAAGTCAAATCTTCCAGCAAGAGGCCCTGACATCCTGGCGGGTCGGTCCAGATGTCAGAGATGAGGTGTGTGTGTGTGTTTGAGAGAGAGAGAGAGAGAGCGATAGAATTTGAAAATTTGAGACATATAGATAATTTGAACTTGCAAATTTGTGAGAGTGAGAGAGACAGAGAGAGAGAGAGAGAGAGAGAGAGAGAGAGACAGAGAGAGAGAGTGCATGCAAGAGAGAGAGCGAGCGAGTGCAGTAGAAGTAGAGAGAGACTGAGTTTGAAAATTTGAGAGAGAGGTAGAGGTGGAGAGGTAGGTAGAGAGAGAGAGAAAGGTAGTGGTAGAGAGAGGTAGACAAAAAGGGAGAGGGGGGGTAGAGAGAGACAGACGTAGCGGTAAACAAACAGGGAGGGGGGGTAGAGAGAGAGAGAGAGAGAGAGAGAGAGAGAGAGAGAGAGAGAGAGTGATTGGGGCCATTGTGGTGAGGCTGAGTTAACTCACTTGCTTCACCTACACGACCGTCTCCGTAACACAAACCAGGAGCGTGTCAGTTCTTCTTACCTTGGTCGGTACGCAAGGGGGAAACAGAAACCAATAAAGAAATAAAGATGAAACGACCCACAGAAAACTGAAGTGAACTCCACCGCCGTTGTCTGCTATCTGACAATCAGGTACTGAAGCGTGTTGACTGCTGTCAGGTAGCAGCACAGACGGGCATGTCTGTGAAATTAGGGGCTCCCCAGATCCATCATAACCATACAACAGCTGCCCAAAACGTGTCACTGTAATTTCACCGTTGCTTTTTTTTTTTTTTTTGGTCTTGTTATTTTAATAAGCAGTTTGAAACACGTGACGCAATCCCCACCACCAACTGCCCTTCTTTCGGGTGAGACGGTGAAATGCTTAACATAAATAGCACACGTCCTCCCACATACTCCACCCAAACTGCAACCTCCTCGTCTGAGACGTCCAAGGTGTCTGTATCGAGCTGGAGGTGTTGTTCCACTGACATAAAAGAAAAGACAAGAAAAGAAAGAAAGAGAGACAAAGAAATGAAAAAAGAAAGGAAGAAAGAAAGCTGGACATATGCAAGAACAACACAACACAACACATTTGAGACGTCGTTCCACGTCGAACACCGGTTTTCATCGTTTCATCCCTGCCGTAAAGCGGCAGAAGCTGCGGAAAACTCCCCCCAGTTCTCGTGCAGACACAAAACTCTGAAAAGTCCTCCGGCCCCGGAGGAATGTGAAATGTGAGTTGTGTGAAGACGGGGCCAGGCGGACAAACAAGGGAGGCCCTTACTGATAAGGAGAGACTCCTCAACCTGTCAATCACGTCCCTCCTCTGTCAGTGACTGGTTAATCTGGTGGTGAGAGGTGGGGCCTACAGACAGACGAGGGGTCAGAAGGCGAAGAGAATGACAAACCCCCTACGAGATCAGTCTGTCGTCAGCATATAGTCGGAGAAAAGGTAAGAACTCGATGCTTCTGTGAGAATGGATGAGAGTTTTGAAAGGACCGTACCGTTCTTGTTTTGTTTTGTTTTGCACGTTTTAGCTCACTTGGTACAAATCATGCATATTTTACTTAACTCCCAATCGTTTTCCAAAGCACGTTGAACATTTTTCAGATGTTTCGAATAAGTTTTTCCTATCCTGTAGACCAGTGTTTCTCAACCGGGGGTCCGCGGACCCCTAGTGGTCCGTGGTGTAATTGCAAGGGGTCCGTGAAAATAAAATATCTTTAAAAAAAGATCCTATGACATTTATAGAAATAGGATTATTTTACTCAAATGTGACTGAGACCTTTATCTACCTAAACTATAAAGGGTAACAGGACTTTTTTCTCTAATTACATCAGTTTCACAAGTGTAATTTATTGTATTTTAATAAGAGATCTCGCTCCCGTTTGCATTGTTAAAAGTTACCGCATAAAAATTCTGTTGTTACATATATCTGAAAGTTACTGAATACATATTCTGTTTTGTTACATATATCTGAAAGTTACTGAATACATATTCTGTTTTGTTACATATATCTGAAAGTTACTGCATAAGAATTCTGGTTTGTTAACTATATCTAAGTTACAACTGAAAGCTCTTATTTTTGCCCCAAAGAGTGAATAAATGCTATAATGCAATTTAAAATGCAGTTTCTACTGTTTCTATCAAATTGCAACCCCCCTCCCCCAAGATCAGGTGGAGGGGTCCTCAGGGTAGATCAAAAATACGCAGGGGGTCCAGGACCCCAAAAAGGTTGAGAACCACTGCTGTAGACAACTGGTGGTTTCCATTGATTTCTGTACGATATGAAAAATTAACTTGCAGACTTGACACTTGCTTGAGATATGTGATCCAGCACATTTTTTTTTTGTCAGCCGGGTTACCGTTGAGGGCTAATAGAGTCAACTTCTTGACTGTCAGTCAACTTCAGTTCGTGAAATAGTCACGACATTTAATCCATTGATTCGCGCTATTGAAACTGACCAAAACAAGCGTGATTTCTCAGAATCGGAGGAGGAATAATGAAAACGGATGGGCGTAACACTAGCCTGTCATGCTGTTGAGGTATCAAGGACACTTTCGTGTTTTTGTGTTGAGAAATGTTAAAGATGTCTTTAAAATCCACAGGTCGATATGCGACGGATCCTGTCCGGCCCGCCCACCGGACTGATAAAACTAAAATAAAGAAATAAAAACGAGGACAAAATGTCGTGATTAGGGTTAGGGTAGGGGTTAGTTTCAATAGCGGAAGGCTACGTTAGCCTACCCATGATTCTCAGCGAGTTTGAAAGTCGTGCTGAGTGTCACGAAAAAAGAAGAAGGAAAATTCGTGTCCATGTACACGAATCAATAGATTAAATGTCGTGACTATTTCACGAACTGCTGTGAGACTGGGCAGTCTACACCGTCTTCTTGGTGACATGAACGTTGGGCGGGCAAGCAGGGAATCTAAGGTGGGTTGAATCAGCTGTACGTGGAATTAAAAGAAATTGAGAAATTGGGTTATTATTCAAAATCATAGGACGCTAGGCTGAGGGAAATGGTTGGAAGCAGTGTAACGTGCTGTAACGTATACACCGCTAGTAAACATGGACAACACCAGTTTGGTCCTTCAGCACGGCTGCGGTGTTGCAGCTGAATGAGGCGGTGTGGATGGGAAGTGTTGTTGCTTTCTGCATCCTGCACAACACGTCTGTCTGAATCTCAGCAGAGGTTTCTCGATGTGTGCAGGCCACTCCTGCAGAAAAGGCAGAGACGGCGACATTGTCGGTTTTCTGTCATTGCGTGTGGATGTAAATACTACGGGGGGGGGGGTGTGAATCAAACGAGGACACCGAAAACAGCGCAGCCCTTTTTGAACAAGAACCTTTTTTTCAGCTTATATAAATCCCATCATCTCCATGACAACAGCTTCACTGGTAACACGGCGGAGACGCGTTCGTGTGTAGCCATGGCGACGCTCTGTGATTGAATTAAGGCGCACCTGTGCACATTATGGACGCAGATAAAAAGACGGAAAGCCTCGGAGTGCCTCCGATCACACACGGCGGCGCCGGTAGATTTTGGAGACGGGCTTCACGTGCACGTTGACTGGCCGAGTCGGCTCACGCACGAGGAATGCGACTTTGTACACTGTTGTCAGTTACACACGACATACACGCGTATAACACACATACATCATAACTACACAACAAGGCACGAGAGTAAATTAGGAGAGATACGCTTAAGATCTCAAAAACTACATTTAATAAATATATTAAATGTAAATAATATAAATGATGATAAATTGTCCTGACAGAAAACCAGAGTAAAATGGCCACAAATGAGAGTCGACCCCACACCTGGATGTATAGTTAAATTCTCTTCTGGGTTTTTTTTTTAATCCCAAATAAAGCCGTGACTGTTAGTAAGGTCCTCTGCTCCATCCATTATTCATGCTGGCAGCTCTCCCCCACGATAAACCACCACCATTCAAAAGTAAACCATAGCACCGAGGGCACAGTAAAGGCAACGTATATGCACTGTAACGTAACACATAAATGAAAACTGTATCACATATAAAGTGTAAACACACAAACTCAAGCTGCTGTGTGATGGGGATCAGACGGCTCCACTCGGAGCTCATAGCTTTTCCCCTGCTTAGCAATAGGAGACGTGTACACAGCATAGTTGATCACAGGCCACAGAAACACTTAGGAGATGTAGTCGGGCTCAGCTTGTATGTGCTACACAGGCCACTCTGTTCAATAATTGCAGAATGTTATGCCGGCTCTGTCAATATATTTTCTCAGAGCCCAGTGCCTCTGAATATTTATGAGCGATACATACAGCTATTTGTGATAAATATTTGATGCTACTTTACTCACAGTACTGGTGTAGCGCAACGGTAAAGGCCTAAATGAGACCGCGGTGCTCATTCATTCGGTTACCTATATCAGTAGGTATGTCGATACTGCATACTGTACACACACACACACACACACACACACACACACATTCACGTTTCTATCTATCTCACTCACTCACTCACTCACTCTGTCTATCTATCTGTCTATCTATCTATCTATCTATCTATCTATCTATCTATCTATGTACTTGTAAACAGCTATCTATCGATTTAGACAGACAGACCGATCAATCGATCGATCGATTTTTATAGATGGATGGATGGATGGGCAGATTTTACTGTTCCACCGTACTTTAATCAAACCATATAATCGCCTCATTTCGTCCAGTTCAGACTCAGAAACATTTTATTAGTCATTTCATGCACTTGCACACATGAAATGAAACGAAACATCGTTTCCCCCAGCAGTGCAACACAAAGACAAAAACACATATCCAAAAACTACAACACGTATATCCAAACTCACACGTATATCCAAACTTACACATATATTGAAACAAAAAAAAAACCACTGTCCAGGAGAACGAAGGCCAGCCAGGCTGACTGTCAGAACTGCCGGTCTGCATGGGCTAGCGGTTAGCTTAGCCTGCGCCGCTTCCGCTTCCTGTCAGGCCGGCCTCGGTGTTTCCTCTTCGGGCGCAGCTTCAGGCAGGCCCGTGGTCCCTGGGCCCACAGCAGGCAGCAGACCAGGCTCCCTCAGCCGAGCCAGCGCCAGCTCTCCCGGCCAAGCTTCGGTTCAGGTTAAATTCTCCTCCTACTGTAATGCGGGAAAGCAGAGACGCGAACCAGCTCCTGAGCTTTACAAACCCCCGACACATCCCGACTGTAATTAGATAAAAACAATAACCCGTGAGATAGACGTGCACCTGTTCAGTAGCATCCGTCTGTAGCCAAGCAGCGCGACTACAGGGGGACCGGCCTCGGCGGGCTCTGCAGCGTTGCCTTCGCAGAGAATGGCGACGTGGTTTTACTGAGGACATTGTACCAGGGACTTGTGCCAGAGGTAGAGGGGTGATAGTCGGTAACCGAGAGGCCCCAGAATCAACTGCTTAAGTAACTGACACGGGATGAAATGAAATGACGGATGGTCTGAAAGTGACAAGAGTCCAACATAAAGTAGACTTTAACGACACACTCGCCCTCGCATCGCTCTCACTCTGACTTACAGCTGACACACACTCCATTTGCTTCTTTATATACCGCCATCTGTGTCTCGGCACCGGTGCGTCCATCATACTGGTCCCAATATCTTCGCAAGGAGAAACGTATATGGGATTAATCACTAACACAGATCAGACGTGACAAATTACAAACCGTCTACAGGCGCAGTACTGATAATGTGACAGAGTCACTCCAGCCGCCACACAAACCACACCTCCCTGCCACACTCATATATACCTCTTTTTTTTGCTGACTTTTAGGTAAATCTAACGTAAAAACATGCATGGCTTGGTAGTCTGTAACACTGGGAGCCCATAACAAAACTCTGAGTACTGTTTTCCATGAGTGATAAAGCAGTGTGTTTCTGTAGGTATGTCGTCACGCCACTAGGGGCGCCCTGCAGTCTGCTGGAAGCGCGATGCGTGACGTCACACAGATTCAATGCTGAGGAGCTCCACCGGTGTCACTCTTCAATGCAGAAGAGACAAAACACATAAAGCCCAAACCAACTTTGGGTGGCCCAGTGGTTAGCGCTGTCGCCTCACAGCAAGACAGTCCTGGATTCGAACCCCCGGGGTTGTCCAACCTTCAACATATATTATAGAGAATTCGGGGGGCAGTCCAGGAACCGTCACAGCCGGGACGCGAACTTGTATTTTCCACTCCGCAAGCGACAACGTTAACCAGTCGACTAAAGGGTCCGACTCGTTAGTCAAGGACCAACGTGTCATCCATGCACGTTACAATATATTCAATTAATATTTATTAATACATATATTTATAATATAGATATATTAATCTATGTATAATATTTAATATTAAGATATAATTTATATATATATAAATGGTAATGGATTAATAAAGTATCTCAAAATAAAAATAAAAATAAAAAATCAACAACTTCCACAGAGCAGATGGTGCAAAGTGACTGGGAAGGCAGCCAGTATGAATCAGACTAACTAACAGCGTCCTTTCAAAAACACTTGCTGTAATGAGCTGCCATCCCAGTGCTCCCAGTCTTACTGGCCGTGTGCTGAGCCGACGTGACGTCCGAGTGTTTACACAAGACATCCGGGTGATTTCTCTGACACCTTCACATAGTTTACATGGAGTCCTCCGCGATGAGGCCATCCTGGTGTTTATTCCCGTTTAATACAATAAAAAGCTACAATGAATCCAATGAATAATCTGGAAAACAACTTTGGTAAAGTGATGAGAAATGTACTCGTGTTCCAACACTGGTGCTTGTCTTCACATGTTTATGTAATGTAATGTACTGAGGAGCTGGTGGACGGTGACTACAGCATGGATGCTAGGTGCTTTAGCATTGATTAAAGCTCAGGGGCGTCCGGGTAGCGTAGCGGTCTATCCCGTCGACTACCAACACGGGGATCGCCGGTTCGAATCCCTATGTTACCTCCAGCTTGGTCGGGCGTCCCTACAGACACAACTGGCCGTGTCTGCGGATGGGAAGCCGGATGTGGGTATGTGTCCTGGTCACTGCACTAGCGCCTCCTCCGGTCAGTCGGGGCGCCTGTTCAGGGGGGTGCAATAGCGTGATCCTCCCACGTGCTACATCCACCTGGCGAAACTCCTCACTGTCAGGTGAAAAGAAGTGGCTGGTGACTCCACATGTATGGGAGGAGACATGTGGTAGTCTGCAGCCCTCCCCAGACCGGCAGAGGGGGTGGAGCAGCGACCGGAGCGGCTCGGAAGAGTGGGGTAATTGGATAGATACAATTGGGGAGAGAAAGGGAGAACCCCCCCCCCAAAAAAAAACCTCCCCAAGAAAGCTCATCCCTGTTAAGCCAATATTTCAGTCTGAGTGGGAAGTCACTTATTCTCATTAGCGTGATTAGGTAGCACGTCTATTTGGACACGCGACACAAACCACGCTGGAGAAGTTGTTGTACCGCATGCGGTCAGGGAAGAGCAGAGCAACAGACGATGGAGCGGGAAGTTCATGGACAGACAAAGAAATTCAAGACTGAGTCTTCAGCAATTTCTGTTAACACAAACAGGACACACACACATACATACACACATATGTGTGTGTGTGTGTGTGGGGGGGGCAGGGTGTGTGTGACTAATGCCGTAATATAATCATTTGAGATAAAAGCAAAACCCTGTAATGCGTTTTGACACAAAGCTCCCATCAGGAGCGGAGTAAAGGAGCGGCAGAAATGTCCTCTTGATAAAAAAGCCGTGTTTCCAGTTAAATATTAATGACTTCATGAAAGGCTTTACCCACACTGCACCGGCCGCCCTGAATTCAGAAGTGGGCACACTTACACAGAATAGTGATAAATATCCCCCCCACCCACCCACCCCCACCCCTTTAAAAGACAGGCACAGAACAACACACACACACTCCCATACATCTTATATACGACTAGCTTCTGTTCATGCACACAACCAGCGTGTGAGTGCGTGTGTGTGTGCGTGTGTGTGCGTGTGCGCGCGTGTGTGTGGCACGGACTTATTTTTCACTTTTCCCTTCCACTTCCTGTGAGTCACCGGCAGCAGAGGAAACAGTTTGCAGCCGAACCTTTATGTGAATGTGAGAAGCTGCCTTAATGCCCACGGAGAACAAAGGCAGGAATCGGCGGCAGCGCTCTGCTGCTGCGCTGCTACATTCCTGCGCACCTACTTCACGTGCTCTGCCGTGCGGCGGCACAGCGCGGTCGTAGAGTCGTTACGTAAGCTCGGCTTGTTTAACTATGTCACGGGCCCGGAGTGCCTTATGTAACCGCACGCGGTGGTAGGAATCTGTACATGGTCTCGTCCTCTTTTCATTTATTCCAAAGAAAATAAAAATCAAATCAAGGCTGATCTTTTTGTGCTTATGGGAGCGCTGACAGAGGAGGCCTCCTGCATTACGGTGCCGCCACAAAGCCGCCGTCGCCACTTAACACGGCCTGACTGCGAACAACGCCGCCCGTACAGCGAGAGGGAGGGACGGAAGGGATGGGAGGAGAGGAGAAGAGGTGAGGTGAGGTGATGAAGACGGCAGAGGAAGAGGCTCTTTATTCCACGCTTTCATTATTCATGTTCAAGAAGGGAACCGAACCCTTGTGGTGACGGCTGGGGCGGTCTGATGGCTGTTGTTCGTGTCGGTCAACACGCGGCTGAAGGAGGTTAAGACTCTGTATGTATTCTGTACTTTGGCCTTGAACACGGGTCAAACGCGGTAGTTCGAATCCCCGTGTTGCCTCCGGCTTGCTCGGGCGTCCCTACAGACACAGTTGGCCGTATTTGTCCTGGTCGCTGCCCCCCCCCCCGTATCGGCAGAGAGGGGGTGGAGCAGCGACCGGGACGTGTTCGAAAAGAGCGGGGCAATTGGCCAGCTACAATTGGGGTGAAAACAGGAGGAAAATGAAAAAAGAAAACCAAAAAAACAAAAACCGTAGCGTTCAAAACAACAACGCTGTGCCGGAAAAGTAAACCCCGATACAGCCAACGAAGCATGTCGTTGTGAACAGTTCTGGATGAGGAGCGGAGTGATGACGTCACATTACACAACCCAGACTCCCCCGCGCTCCTCATCAGAGTCAAGGGGGGAGGGGAAAGGGTCAGGTCAATTTTTTTTTTGTATAGCCCAATATCACACATTACAAAATTGCCCCAGGGGGCTTTACAGCAACACAACATCCTGTCCTTACACCCTCGCATCGGATAAGGAACAACTCCCTAAAAAACCCTTTAACGGGAGAAACCTCAGGGAGAGCAACAGAGGAGGCATCTCTCTCCCAAGACGGACAACGTGCAATGGATGTTGAGAGGATAGCAGAATTATAATGGAATTATAAAATATATAAAGAATATGGCAGCACGGTGGCGCAGTGGTTAGCGCGGTCGCCGCACAGCAAGAAGAACCTGGGTTCGAGCCCCGGAGTTGTCCATCCTTGGGGGTCGTCCCGGGACGTCCTCTGTGAGGAGTTTGCATGTTCTCCCCGTGTCTGCGTGGGTTTCCTCCGGGGGCTCCGGTTTCCTCCCACAGTCCAAAGACATGTGGGTCAGGTGAGTCAGCCGTACCAAATTGTCCCTAGGTGTGTGTGTCCTGTGAAGGACTGGTGGCCTGTTCAGGGTGTCTCCCCGCCTGCCGCCCAATGACCGCTGGGATAGGCTCCAGCAGCACGCGACCCGAATTCGGATAAGCGGCTCGGATAGTGGGTGGATGGCAGGCACGGCGTTATGGGTGGGCCTGACGGTCCTAGGCCCACCCACTTTTCACCAGGCCCACCTACAATTTTCCTACCCAAAAAAAATAAATATATATATTATTTTTTACAAATTTTCATTAAGTCATAAATGATTCGAAATCAGCCAATAATCGCATGATTTTGTGCTAAAAATAGTTTTTATAAACATAATTTTACATGTTGATGTTCATGCGTAAGCAAGTTCATGAGACACGTGATGTGATGTTCGACGCCGGCGGGATAGGCTAGGCTAGGCTAGGCTAGGCTAGGCTAGGCTAGGCTAGTTCCAACTGCCATACCATGAAATGCCTTTGCAATGCAGCCGACTTTGTTGCTAGATGGTCTGAGGCTGAGCCATGTAAAAAAGAAAGGCCGATGTTCATTACTACAGGATGCGTAATCTGTGACGACAGTAAATTGTTTAATGCATCTTCTCTATGCGCCTTTATGAAACAGAAAAAACCCCGGTGTTAATGAAATCATCTAGCATAGCCCATTGTCTTGTGATCATAGAGATGTGTAGACTGTGATTGATCGTGATTGATAATGAACTCTAGCAGCATGTCTTTACATGACAGATAACGTTATGAGCGAGTTCTGAATACTGGCTCGCTGCTCTGCTCGCGTTACTCAGGCGTCCCAATTCAATTCATTTAAACCTCCTTCCCAGAGGGGACTTTGCATGCCCTACGCAACGCTGTAGTACCAAACTGCACCACTCTAGGTAGCGCGTAGGGTGGGTACTGGGACAGGGCCTTTGATTGGGCTGTGGTTGCTTGGTCACAGACCTGTTGCGCCCTCTATTGGTCGGTCAGTGATAGAATTATAGTTCAAAATGGTCACTCACTGGCTTTCAACGTTGGCAAGTGATGGTACCGCTGCTTTTCAAGCAATACATATTTTTCACTGAGTAATTTTTAACATTTTGGCTCATTTTGTCAATGTTGCATGATATGAGGGGTTTTTTGTGATTACATTTGTTATTCTATCTAGCTCGATTTTGGTCTCAAAATGCACCAAATTGATGCATTTAAATTGTCAATATTGAAAAATGTTCTTCCGGGGGAGCATGCCCCTGGACCCCCCTAGTGAATTCCAGGCCCATCCATAATTGGCCTGGCCCACCTAAAACTGAAATCCTGGAGCCGTGCCTGGTGGATGGATGAAGAATATGATGAGGAGGATGCCAAGCAGTGTCCAGACGCCACCGGAACAGCCCAGGACCCGAGCCACGCGACCACCCTCACCATGTTAAAAAATAAATAAATAAAATTCGTCACACATCACAGAGAGAGAGAAGTATATAACATTAAAACAGGATACCAAAAAAATGATATGGATTTCTAAAAGAAAATGTGATGATGGGGATGCCAAGCATGTGTCCAGGGGGCGACCACCGTCACCATGGAGACCTGGGAGGAGGACAGGCTGCACGTGCACATAAGGGAGACTCACGTCACACCATTCACATACACGCAAGACGAGAAAAGGAGCAGACATGGTTCGGAGGGAGAGAAAAGACACGAGAGAGAAGAGAGCAGTTTGCAGTAGCCAGTAACCTACTATACTCTATAATCTCTCTGCAGAACAGCGCTGGTAGATTCGTTTCCTCTTCATCCGCCCTGCTGTGGTAGGAACAGCAACACCTATTCGACTCTTGCAATACTGTAAAGTACATCTTTATAATCAACACGTTGAATATGGATCGAGAACAGCCCTTCTCTTACAGGATAGCACCGCATCTACTACACATCACACACGTCTGCCCGTCAACTTTTCATGCTCTTCATTTTACAGACTACAGTATCTGTTCGCCAAACACCAATGGCACACTTCTTTTTCCTGTGGGACTTTTTTTTGTTGACATTTTTGACTCAGAACTGTTGTTTCTTTTTTTTTTTTCTTGAAGGTGTATTTTTTTATTTTCAGTTTCTCAACTCATTCACATACAAGGCACACGTTTATTTTCTAGACGCCTTTCACTCCTTAATAAGATCTCGTTTCCGTCCTGGCTGAGCGCGCGCGAGCTAACAGTCTGGTGGAGGACTAGCTTAGCCTCCGCGCCAGTCTCGGCCAATCAGCTGCAAGTCTGGCCGGGTGGCCGTCGGTGGAGCGTTGTGATTGGATCAGTTCTCCTTTACAGCGATTTGATTTGATTTAATCGCCTCTCCCCCCTCCCGTGGCGGACATAAAGAGCTTCTGACTGAATATTCAGGTCGCGATTCAGCACTCGACACGGCGGCTTTCGGAGACCCGCGCGGAACAGGACTGAACAGGAAACCGCGAGACCGGCTCCCAAATAACTTCTGGGTATTGTTGCACATTCAGCCAACCTACACTGGTATTCAGATTAAGTTCAGTTAAAAAACCCCTTTAAAGTTCACTCTTCTCTTGGTTCACCACTGACAGTTGGAGAAAAACTTGTGAGTGTGTTTATCTGATACTGACTGAGGGTCACACCGGGATTCTCTGGTATTGGTCTTTTTTTTCCTTTTCTTTTTTCCATTCGACACAAAAACAACTTGCCAATCCATTTTCAGCATTTCGGAGTAAAGTCCAAACTACACCTCCAAGCTTCCTTGCAGCAGATGAAATCAATGTCCTACAATACGGTAAATGGCACATTTTGTGTGACATAATGGAGGACGGGGTTCGGAGGGGTAGTTAAGTCCATTTAAGTATATTTATCCGATCGATTGGCCATCTAACAGGAGACCTCAGACAGGGCAGCCCCGCTACTGCCTCCTCTTTCACCTCTTTATGGATTTCACACTTTCAAATGAGCTTAAGCTCTCGTTTTAACAGGAAGCCCACATCTTCAAGGTTTGGCAAAGCTACAAGACAAAGGCGGAGGTCGGGGCTGGGTCGACCTTCAGTGTCAGCTCTTCCTTTTACTGTAAATCAGAATTCATCCAGCGTCGGATTGCTCACCAAGTAACAGGGAAGGTGGGGTGAACCGGGTCTAGACCGCTGTGAGGCGGTCGCTTTTACCTCACCCATGATGTGTTGCGATAGCAAGCCTAATATAAGGACTAATAGGATGACTCACCCCGGTTCTGGTAAGGGACGGGTGAAAACCTGGGTATTTTTCTGTGTCAACGCCACCAGCTCATGTAGCGCATAGAAGGCGTCTTGAGTCATATGGTTTGCCCAAATACTCTGCTATGTACCAAATACTCATACTGTAATGATCACTAATGAGCAGACTCGCTAGCCGGGTGGCTAACGGGTCGGACCCTTTAGTTGACTGGTTAGCGCAGTCGGCCGTGGTGCAGGCGACTCCGGATCGAGTCCCGGCTGCGGCAGATTCTCGGCTGCCCCCCCCCCCCCGAATTCGCTACAGTGTGTACTGCAGGCTAACAGCAGTACACACTGTTGTAGCGCGTTAGGTCCGTGTTAGAATGCTGTGTCATTCCATTACACTATCCTCAGTCAACCAGCTGAAGTGGACACGACTTACGCAACTTATATGGCAACCATGCAAAGCTGCCATTTTCTTCCGAAATACTGTCCAGTCGATTCATTTCACATTTTTCGGTGAAAATAGTACACACCCATGGCATTTTTGGTAAACTACACCCCCCCTTTTCTCCCCCAATTGTACAAGCCAATAATCCCACTCTTCTGAGCTATCCCGATCGCTGCTCCACCACCTCTGCCGATCCAGGGAGGGCTGCAGACTACCACATGCCTCCTCCGATACATGTGGAGTTGCGGGCCGCTTCTTTTCACCTGACAGTGAGGAGTTTCGCCAGGGGGACACAACGCGTGGGAGGATCACGCTATTCCCCGCCCCCCAGCTCCCCTCCCCCCTGAACAGGCGCCCCGATCAGAGGAGGCGCTAGTGCGGTGACCAGGACACATACCCATGTCCGGCTCCCCATCCGCAGACACGGCCAATAGCTTGTTTGCATATGACGCGCGAACTGTAGGTGGAGGGCAGGAAGTGATTCTCTACACAGGAAGCACTGTCACAAACTCTCATAATGCCGGCTGCTCACATCGATTAAACCGAGAAACTACGAGGAGTGCTCATCGAGTACCACAAATGGCTGTTCGTAAGGGGCGGAAATACAAGAAATTGACCGAAAACGCCGGGGGGAAAAAATGGCTTGCGAACCGTCGTCGGTGTGCAGTGACCACATCGTCAAAGGTAAAGCCGTTTCATGTGGCTGTGTTCATGTAGCTTAACGGTCTCCTTACTTTTGTAACCGGTTATTTTCTTGCCCGGTGCGGGATTCGATACGGGGTGTACTGCACCACAACGCGACATCACTAACCGCTCGGCTAAAGGGTCAGACCCGTTAGCTAGGGGCTAACGGGTCTTATTAGTAGTTTACACTTTATAACGCTAAAGTTGTCCTTCTTCGCTTTGTTGGGAGTTTGTACCCCTGTAACTGAACAATACCATTCTGCTGTTCACTTCCTGTCCTCCATCTGAACCCCGCGCGCCATCAGAATCACATGACTGCAAGCAAGCTATTGTCTCTGCAGGGACGCCCGACCGGGCCAGAGGCAACGCGGGGATTCGAACCGCCGATCCCCGTGTTGGTCGGCAACGGAATAGACCGCCGCACCACCCGGACGCCCCCCCCTCCGACCGGTAAACTACATCTTTATATACTACAAACATTGTTAGTGTACTACACATTTAATGTAGCACACTAGAAATGGGTAGAAGGTGGTGTCTGAACACCCCTACCATGTACTACTACAGCCATGGTAGGGGTGTTCAGACACCACCTCGGTGGACCGCTGACATAAGGAAATGAGTGGAGGGAAAGATGTAGACAGATGATCAAAGTTCAAACCGAAATGAAACGCCATTTAGAAAAGCATTTGTCTCAAAATGGTATAATCTTGTAAAAAAAATAACATACTTTTGGATTTCCCAAGAAAGGACGACGGGCATTTATCTCAGTGTGTCAGAGCCATGTCGCTGTAGGCTTCCTCCATCTCCATACATGCTTCAAGCATTTTAATACACTTAATGGATTTGGATCAGTCTCCTGCTGCGCCACACAGGTTGGAAAGCGCTGGGATTTTTTTTGGGGGGGGGTTGTAGGCATTTTCCAGCCAAATTAAAATCAAACACCACTTTTCTCATTCAAATTTAAGCCGAAATTCAATTTCAGAGCAATCCAATTGAAAATACTGATGTTTTTTTTAACCCAATTCAAGACGGACTTGCAACCTGTTCTGTGAAGGTGGAATCACCCATTCATGTCCGCCTGCTTGCCGTTCCCTCGCCGTGATGCCCCAGCACGTGCTGAGATGTTCTGAACGTTACAACTCCACAAACCCGTCCAGCACACTATCACAAGGCTGGCAGCCATTCAAGGACGCGGCGTCTTTCTTTCTTTATGTCAAGTGCTACCGAAGTTAACGTTCATTTTTTTCCCCTCTGTTCTCGCCCTAAACATCTGCTAGGAGCCTTCAACGGGACACGTCTTCATGCATCTGTTTATGCGTCTGTTGCCGCTTTAAACAGTACCGGCACACATTACTGGCGTTTGCTGGTAAGTGGATGGTGGTGTGGGCTCGGGGGAAGAGTGATGTGCAGCCATGGGACCAGCTTTCTCTTCAGAGGGGGTATGAAAAAGTTCTGAAGAAGTAGCTTAAATAAGACCTACAAAACACACACACACACACACACACACACACACACACACACACACACACACACACACACACACACTTTGTCGTGAGTGTTGACCTTACAGCGGATGAATGGCGGATGAATGACAGGTTGAACAGAAGGCAGACGCTTGTCATGAAGCTACTAGGTGGGAAAGGGAAGGACCGCCGATTCAGAGGCGACTGAAGGACACGAGAGATTGGACCACCTGTTTCTTTCTTTAGCGGGACAGCCTTCACATTCAGAAGCCGCCTGGGTTTTACACCTGATAGATATTATAGTATTATAGTGGATATTATCTGTGTCTGCTGTGCCAGGCTTCAGTTTAACACCCCACACCGCCACGCCCGTGACCTTTTACAGCTGATACAGCATGTTGGGTAAAGGTCACCATTGTTTTGGCTCCTCTCCAGTGGTTCTGATGTGTGATTTGAAATGACCTGAGAGTCCGCCATATATGAATATTTCCTCCTTGCTCTCAAAAAATATATAAAATAGCCGTGATGAAATGTAGTCTTACGGCGGACTGCTAATGTCCCTTTCAAATCTCGTCAGGACGTGGCGGAGGTAGACCTGAGCATAGATAGGGCTGTGCAATGTGACCAAAATCTCATATCACGATATAGGTCATTCATGTCATGATAACGATACATATCGCGATATTTCACGATAATGATGCATACCGTAATATAGGTCATTCATAAAACGATAACGATACATATCGCGATATAGGTCATTCATATTCATATCATGATGGTGATACATATCACGATATAGGTCATTCATCATGATAACGGTACATATCACGATATAGCACATTTTCTGTAAAGTCGATGAATAATTTATATAACATGACCACATGGAAAGGCCTATTTTTTTCTTACACTATGAATTATATACTCGACAAATAAAAGGTATTTACTCATATTTGATGATTTTTTTCTCCTTTTATGTAGAACCTTTGTGCAAATTGACACGATTCTTGCGTAGGTGGTGAAAGAGGCTAGCGGTGTTTGAGTCTGTTGTGGGGACCGGCGTGCGGCATATTTTGCAAAGTACGGTTTTCTGGTGCGTGTCAGCCTTTTCATGCCCAAACCACGTCCATACGATAGAAGTAGCCCCTCTTTTAGGTACAGGCTCCTCGTTTTGTCCTGGCTGGTCGGAGTCCTTCTGTTCGGAATTACCCCGGTCTGCGTTACATTCACTGTCCTCCAGGTTTGGTTGTATTCAGGGGTTAAAGTGGGATTTGGTAAGTGGGGGATCTCTTTGGCTAACCATTAGCCAAAGTTAGCTAACGTTAGCTAGCTAGCTATTGCGATTAGTTGTTTGAATGGTAGCTAGCTAGCTAGGTAGGTAGCTAACGTTAGGCTAGCTAACCACTGGTCCAGTAGTCCCGACGTTAGCATTGTTAGCTAATAACAGCTACCGGTAGCTAACGTTTGCTAGCTAGTTAGTTATTTGAATGAAAATATTGCATGGCCAGAGCTAAGGTTGGACAAACATAACTAGCTAGCTACCGGTAACGTTACCGGACGCTACCGATAGTTAGCTTGCCTAGCAGCATTCAAACAACTAGCCAGCAACGTCAGCAACCAGCTAGCAATGTTACCGGGTGGAAGATGGCTAGTTAGCTAGCTAGATAACGTTACGTTCGCTAACGTTAGTTGCTTGAATGAAAACCACAGCAGAGCTAGACAAAACTATTGGAAATACACTGAAGATACTCACTCTTTATGCCCCCCAATCCAAGATAATAGTGCAGGTAGCAGGTTGACGCTCTCTCGAGTCTTGTCTGCCTGGTGCGGTGAACTGACCCTGACCTGTGAGTGTGAAGCCAGTCTCTTTTGATGTCAAGTCTGGTGAAGCCAGACAGCAGGCAGGTGCGGGTCACGTGAGGACGCGATATCGTTCAAACTTTTAGAAAAAGTAAAGTAGTATAAAAATAGAAGAACGACTTTATTTGCGATTTATTTTGTAATGCTTGTGAATTGGCTGCATCATGTTTTTTGTTTTAAATTTTACTGTGACAAAAAGGTTGAAATTACTCCTGTCTACAGAGTGCCGGATCTCAGCTCCGGTTGACTTGGGGGAGGAGGGGAAGTGCCGGTGTCGGGATCCGGGTAGCTCCGGCCCACTTTAATCACTGGTTGTATTGCCTTCATGCAAATTTCCTGCCTGCGTCCGTGCTGTGCAAAAAGAGTGGAAAGGGTCGTCCCAATGACGACAAATATTAGCCGTGAAGAGTGTGATTTGCGACACGACGAAATAAACGATAGCGCTTAGTGTGAAACGATAGACGTTTTCTATGATCACACGATACATGTTGTCATGTCGCCCAGCCCTACCTGAGCAGGTGGGTCATGACGTCATGGTTCCCCGCTCCCGTTCGCTTCCAGCTGCTGCTTTTCCAAATACAGATGAAATACAGACACAGCGTTGGGCAGCCCAAGGCGTGAAATTACTACAAGATCCTATGTGTGTATCATGTGGCATGAATGGCATGAATTATGGTAAAAACAAAAAAAATGCAGGCCTCAGAAATCCTTATCAGCGAGAGCGCCACCTGTTCAGAGCACTAAATGACCACGACATAAATATATATTTACTCCTTTCAGCCGGAGATTTGATATCGCTAATGTATGTTCCTTGGGCCTTAATGCCAGGGGCGGGGGGGTCCAAAGGATTTTCTTAGATTAGATTTACCAATCACACAGAGTGCTTATAGCCGCAGCCTCGCCGTGACAGGTGCAGAAACCTAAAGAGCCCCTTTGAAAACTGAACATCTCGGTGCCTCCACACCATGCGTGCTTCCCATTATGGCGATGGTTCACAGCAGTGGGAAGAAAAAACACACACTCTCACAGATCGGCCTGTCTACTGAATAGTAGTACACCATGGAAACACTGTCTTTATCGCTTTTGCTGAGAAACCCCAGTTTCAACCTTCAACATATTTTACCGACGGGAGTGGAGGTTTAGACACCGGCCTCCTCGCTCCGTCTACTCATTCCGTCATCATCTCGTCCTCTGCTGACGAGGCCGCGGATGTGAAAGGGCTCCGGTTAAGCTTCAAATGGGCTCCCTCTCGTCCCAATGAGATGGAGACATTAATCAATTAGCTTGGTCCTTAAAGGATCTGAAGGAGATGAAGTTCCCCTCTCGCTCTCAAAATGAAATGCCACAGTCTTTCAATCCAGGACATGTTTTTTTTTCTCCCCTCCTTCTTCCCATCTTGTTCTCCCGCCTCCCCCCCTTCCCCTTTCTTTTCATTTCCCACTCCCGATTTCATTCATCTCCCCACTCCCTCCCTCATGTGAAACAGACGTAGAGCGTTAGAAACCAAGAGGAAGGTGAAGAGGAGGGTTTACTCTGGGTTGGAAACGAGAGGATGAGGGCATGAAGGATCTGCAAGGAGATGGGATGAAAAGAAAAACCACTAGCATGTTGTTCCTGTGGACACATCCAAGGATCCAAGGGCTTGTAAACAGCCATCGTCACAGGTTCACTTCCCATGGACGAGCAGTCGTGAGCATCATCCGAACCCATTCAGATTTGTGTCTCTCCAAAACTGCTTCCTGCTGAGACGCTCGAGATTAAATCCAGTTGTTTTCCTTTGGTCAATAGAAACCAGTCTTTGTTTGTTTCAACGTGCACAGACCCGAGTCCCAAAGCTCCAGCTGTCTCTGTTTACATGCAACCTCGTTGTCGTTGGGCCGCCCAGAGATGACGTGACCAATAACATTAATTGTAATGAAAAGTCATATATCTCCACATGAATGGGGAATGTTGTATTCCCTGAGTTTTGCACGCGATGGAAATGCAACAGCAGCTAATTACCAGTACGAGGAAGGGTCATGCCGAGGGTGGAGCGGGCTCCATGAATGGCGGCTGTTTCAATGGCCGATTGTCCAGAGGAACAAGAGACAACATAGACTCATTATTGAAGGTCAATGGTTAGAAAAGGTCGCCAAAGGTTCACCGTTCGAGCAGCCTTTTGTGGCCCCCCCCCCCCCCCCCGGCCACAGCCGCAATTTATTCACACCAGCTTTGATACCAAACTCAACTTTGCCGGAAGAAAGTGCAAATTCTGCAAAACGCGGGCCTGAACCTGTGGCGGCTGTTGCCATTCTGGAGCTGCTGCAGGATTTCACTACATTCCATTTGCAGTTGCAGAGTTTAGATTTAGCTTGAGATGTGTGTGTGTGTGTGTGTGTGTGTGTGTGTGTGTGTGTGTGTGTGTGTGTGTGTGTGTGTGTGTGTGTGTGTGTGTGTGTGTGTGTGTGTGTGTGTGTGTGTGTTGTATCAGGAGCTGTTTATCAGGTTTACTCCTTTATGTGCCTGTGTGAAATGTCTTAAGCTACCAGAATAGATTGCGTACTTGTTTGCTGTCTGAAGGTATTTTATTTAACTGCCCCCCACCCCACCCCACCCCCCCCTTTACCAGCACAAAAGGTCGGTGTAAGATGGTGGCCACAATAATTAAAGGCATGGCCAACAGTGGGTTGCTTTTCTCATCTTGAGAGGATGAGTCGATAGCCCGTGACCTTTTTTTTTCTGGGGGGGGGTGTTCCCCCTTTTTCTCCCCAATTGTACTTGGCCAATTACCCCACTCTTCCGAGCCGTCCCGGTCGCTGCTCCACCCCCTCTGCTGATCCGGGGAGGGCTGCAGACTACCACATGCCTCCTCCGATACATGTGGAGTCACCAGCCGCTTCTTTTCACCTGACAGTGAGGCGTTTCACCAGGGGGACGTAGCACGTGGGAACATCACGCTATTCTCCCCCTTCCAGTTCCCCCTCCCCTACGAACAGGTGCTCCGATCTACCAGAGGAGGCGCTAGTGCAGCGACCAGGACACATCCTCATCCGGCTTCCCACCCGCAGACAGGGCCAATTGCGTCTGTAAGGACGCCCGACCAAGCTGGAGGTAACACGGGATTCGAACCGGCAATCCCCGAGTTGGCAGACAACGGAATAGCCCCGCTATGCTACCCGGACGCCCGAGCCCGTGGCTTTTTAAAACGCTCTTTTCGGGGGCGTCTGGGTGGCGTGGCGGTCTATTCTGTTGCCTACCAACATGGGGATCGGCGGTTCAAATCCCCGTTATACTTCCGGCTTAGTCGGGCGTCCCTACAGACACAATTGGCCGTGTCTGCGGGTGAGAAGCTGGATGTGGGTATGTGTCCTGGTCGCTGCACTAGCGCCTCCTCTGGTCGGTCGGTCGGGGCGCCTGTTCAGGGAGGAGGGGGAACTGGGGGGAATAGCGTGATCCTCCCACGCGCTACGTCCCCCCTGGTGAAACTCCTCACCGTCAGGTGAAAAGAAGCGGTTGGCGACTCCACGTGTATGGGAGGAGACAGGTGGTAGTCTGCAGCCCTCCCTGGATCGGCAGAGGGGGTGGAGCAGCGACCGGGACGGCTCGGAAGAGTGGGGTAATTCGCCAAGTACAACTGGGGAGAAAAAGTGTGTGTGTGTGGGGGGGGAGGCTCTTCGTCACATTCCCCAGCCTGTCTCATCAGAAAACACCACCGGAAGTCCCCTTCACAATAATCTCAAAAGCAAAAAAAAAATCTAAATTCCAATAGATCAATTAATTGCCTGGTTTCCAGTGACGATAAACCAGATGACGTGTTTGACTTGGGGAGGTAGGAAACGGCAAAGCTTTGTGCGTCACTGACTGGTAACCACCCTGCGCTCTTACGACAGAACAGCAGTCTGGAAGATGAAGATGGAGGAAAGGTGGCAGTGGAAAAATGAAGGCCTCACCACGGCGCGACATCAAGTGGGAAACATGGCAGACGTGAATCAAAGTCACATCCGAATCACGTGTGTTTCCTAAAGCCCTCCCATTGAGCTGCTCCCGGAGCTCCTCATGGAAAACAAACCAGTCAATGGGGGGGGGGGGGTCAGGTGAATCTGTTTTTTATAAAAACCACTCTCCGCTTTTTGGTTTGAGCCTTAATTTTGCAGTGACGGGGGTCTAAAGCGGGGGGGGGGCAGCACTTAAAGGAAGGAGGGCCTGAGATGCTTGCTGCTGTGCAGCCTTGCAGCAGCCTCGTGCTTCTTTGTAGATTAAGGTCATCAATGAGTCATGGCTCGGGCTAATAGACCTATTGAACTATTTCCTGTTTATCAAAACTCCTCTGTTTTCTGTATCCAGGACGGCCATATAAGGATCCAGCACCAGCGAACTGACTCACTACTGTTAGCAAGTTTACATTCATGCCAGATTAAATCACAGACACGAATAATGACGACCGGGGACGTCAAACGCTGACGAAATCGATTTAAAAAAAAGAAAAAGTATTTGGCCCATCTGTACATATATTAAAAAAAGAAGAAATTTTGGAAATGAGTTTGGAAATAAGTCAAGAAAACATTTTTAATAGAGCCTACTGGCAAGGTTTGCAATATTTACACCAGTTTTCTGCTTTCAGGTTCAGAAATAAATATTATGGGGGGGGGTGAAGGATGGAAATGGTGGCTTGGTGATGATACCACACCTTGACAGATTCAGTTCCCATAAGCGGTGGGGGGGGGATGAGGGTTTTCATCACACTGATGTAAATAACACTTACATAAGCCGGCTTATTTGTTACAGAGGAGAGAGGAAGGTGCCTTCTGAGGACGCCACATGAGATGTACTGACTTAAGAAAAAACGGAAGGTAAAAGAAACATCAGTACAGCTGGACTGGAAAGAGCCCATATCTGATGGTGATTTTGTTGGTCGGATCGAAACCGAAACACAAATGTTTCCTAAAATCCCTCGTTATTTTATTTATCAGGCATTTGTCTCTTTCTCCAGAAACAACAAATAGAAGAATAAGAGGTAGAATTCAGTTTTACTATTTTCCTCTTTTTAAAAGAGCTCCTCCTAGTTCAGCTTCTGTCCGCCAACCCCCCCCCATACTCGTTACGTCATCAGACACTGATTTGCACGAAGCCAATCAAAATACGAAATCACGCCCACCCTTGCCGCCAACGCTCGCTTGTACTTGTCACTCAAAGGTCAGGTCATGAATGTGAACGAGGACTACGCTGCTCCCTCGCAGTTCTTGAGACAGATCAGAAAAGTTATGGGTAAAGGGTTAAAAAACAAAATATTAGACATGTACAAATAAATATAGTTGCATCATTACGTTAGAACTGATTAATGATTTGATTTTACTGGGCCGGTTCACTTATTTTGAACCCAGACCTCATCAAATCACTGTTGGGTATCATTTAGAAACCAAATAAGTAAGTAAGTAAGAAAGTGAATGAATAAATAATAACAATAAAAAAACTTTGCTGATTGCTTTCTCATCACGAATTTATTTGTATGGAGGAGTCGACTGCAGAAGAAAGAGGAACCCATAACTATTCAACTCGTTAGTTTCACACTAACACATCCATTATTCGCCATTTGTCATTAATTTGAAAAATTAGCGTAACAAAATTAAGCTGAGCATTGCTTTTTAAGAGGGCAAAAGCCAGAAAACCTTTGCCCGACCCTTAATCTCTTGTGCCAGACTGATCATGACAAAATGAATCGGCAGCAGGTGTGAAGGAACGAGCCCTTATGGAGCATCATCACAATATAGCCAGCTCAAGATCTTCACTTACAATTATGATGATGAGGATGATGAAGATGATGATGATCAACATTTCTTTCAGGTTTTACTCAAAACGGAGAAAACACATAGAGGGAGGTCAAAGGGCAGGGTTCTAAAATAGCCGTTTAGTGCGATGTAGTTCAAAGCTCTAGCTATGCTTGTTTGATTGACAGGTGAGTTGATGGACGGGATTGTTCAGGCGTCAGCAGACGTTAAGACCGCCGTGACGCTCAGCCAGCTGTGTCGCTCATCTGTTCTGCTCTCCTCATATCCTCATAGCGGCGTCAGGACCTCTTATTAAAGCAATGAAGATTAACTGCTCCGAAGTGACGTCATTAAAAGGAAGTTAATACGGGAATTGTTGATTTCAGCCATAATTAGAAACACGTCGTTCTCAAAACATTATGTGTCTTAAAAAGTTGCTGGATGGTGTCTTCTCTCCCGCCCTGATCCCTCCCTGCCGGCCACCATCGCGTTTTCACGATAAAACCAAACTGAATCCTCAATTTACCCCCCCCCATACACCCCCCCACCACACACACACACACACACACACGCACACACACACACACAATACAATGGTAGCCCGTTACACCAACACTACACATTCCTTTCCCATGAAACCATCGGTGGGCTTGTGACAGATAGGCCCAAGTATCTACCGCTGTTACATATCCACTAACAGACCGTTCAGAACAAACCAGAGGCTAAACGGAGGACAAAGGAAGAGGTTAAAACTTACAGGCGGGTGTGTAGACAGACCAGAACCGGCTCACAGAGGAAAACATCCATGTACAACTTGTTCACAGCTCCCAGATTTGTTGATTGACAACGTTGTCACATGACTATGATATTAAGTCAACGTATTTATGAATGCGGACGTAGCTGAGGACATCTGCTCAAATCTGCTTTCAACCCTGATTTACAGTCAGTACAGAGTAACACTCGAAGTACCCCTCCACTCAAACAAAATGTGTTTTTCTTATGTTTGCGTCCTCGAAAATGTCTGGTCTTGACTATACCGACTTGTATCCGACCAGAGGAGGCGCTAATGCAGCGACCAGGACACATACCCACATCCGGCTTCCTACCCGCAGACACGGCCAGTTGTGTCTATAGGGACGCCCGACCAAGTCGGAGGTAACACGGGGATTCGAACCAGCGATCCCCGTGTTGGTAGACAACGGAATAGACCGCCGCACCACCCGGACGCCCCCAAGCCAATCGCTGTCTAATGTGCAAATCCAGGGCGGGCAAGGAAACCTGAAACCCCCTGCACAGAGCGGTCGGACAGCGAGTTTGCATTAGCATAGCTAAAGTTTTGGCGGCAAACATGGTAGTGTGCAGTTTTTGGATGTAAACCGGACTCTTGCGCTTCCTTCCACTTTCTGCCAAAAAAAATCCCACTATACAGCTGAAATGGTTGGAATTTATTTACAGACATCCGGCTCACATGCCTACAAACCTGGAGGGACTCTGCAACGCTCCTTTCAGTGAGGAGTGCGTCCATAACCTAATGCACACGTCACTGGGTTTTTACAAGAAGTTGGTTTGGAAGTCTGATGCTGTGCTGACTATTTATCCTGCGACTGTGACAGTGAGCACAAGTAATTATGTAAGTTATGTATTTCTTTTACTCAACCAACTGTCAAATGAAAGCATTCTGCATGCAACATATTTCCTTTGTGTCTAATAACTAACACCGACTATGCTAGCTTTTTGCTAGCTGCTGCTAGTTGTTTGGTGATAGCAAAACTAAACTATGTGTTTAGCTAATGTTTCAAAGTTCAGCCATATGAAACAATGGCGGTGGCCCGAGGTGCGTCATTTCCCCCTGAAAAACGACGTGTTGTGCAATGCAAATCTCTTTTCTAGTCTGGACTTCCATCCCAACCGGGCTCACGCGACCCCCCCCCCCGCTCTGGCACTAAAGGCGTCCGTCGTCGTGCCCTTTGAGGGTTCCCCTCTCCGGAGCGGGTCGCCCCGAGGTCCCGGCGGTTCTGGATTTTAGACTACTGCCAGTGAGCCAGTTCCAAGGCAAACATGCACGGCTGAATCTCTCCGTAGTTTGGTGCAACGCCAGCCATCCTCATGTGCACCACTATTTCCCCGGTCAACCCAGAGCCAGCAGTGGTGGTGGGCGGGGCGCAAGGCCTGTGATATTTGCATATTCATAGATCCCGAATTTCTCAATTGGGGAGAAAGGGTAGATGTGCTTCCAGACCCTTTTCAGAGAAATTTCTTTTTTGTTTTACTTTTTATGTGGGGAAACCACGTTAAACAATATATTGATAATCTCAGAGTATTTTTAAACTTTAAAACGTGTCCGCAGGGAACCTTTAACAATGATCAGCCTTCCAGATCCTTATCTTTACCTTAACTACACCAAACCCAAACCTAAACTTAACCGCCTCTACTCTAATAGTGCTTAAAGTGGAGGTAGACAACCCCCCCCCCAGCGTTTCCAAGTGGTATTATTGTTTGTGCTGCTATGGCAAACAATCCATTGTCGCAATTTCGGTTTTCCTCACGAGTCCAGCAACTCCCCAACTCCCAACAACACAGGACACGCGTACATTTGTTTACACATTTCTGTGAAGAAGCATGTTAACTAAAGAGGTAAAGTGAAACCGTCATAACTTTATACTGAATTTGAGAACTATTACAACCACAAGCGACCGGCGGGGCGGGAGGGGCAGGGGGCGAATTGTTTGGTACACGTGCATCTGCGTAGAACAGACAATAGGAAGGATGATTGGCTACGACCCGTGATTGGCTAAAATCTTCTGTCCCGGACTGTATATATATATATTTTTTAAGTGTGAATACAGAGCCAAGAAAGAAGAGGTGCAGAAGTCTGGTTTACTCTCAGACCACTTGAATTACAATGTGCTGAAAGGTTGTTATGGAATATTTGCCCCAATGACGCCGCCAAAAAACAAAAAAAACCACAAAAAAAAACTGCCTACCCCAGCTGGATGATAAGAGTGGATGTCTTCAACAATGTCATCATTGATACTTTGAAATGCATGAATGGTGTCCCAATAGGATATGAGTATGTAGGTATACATAGTCACCTACTGCTAATTCGGTAACAGCACATTTGTTGTGGACAAACATTTTGCCTTTGAAACTGGTTGACACAGACAGGAAAACTAAAAGAAAGGTGAATAAGACAGACAGGGACATGAAGCAAGAGGGAACAGGTGTCTTCGGAGCAGCTAATGTCTGTTCTGGGTGATCCGAGCTGTCAGTTTGACGGCCGAGCGTCGTAGCCAGCCCGGGCTGTGACTTGTCCGCGCCCGGCAACTACCCGGGGGCCTGAGACACCACACTGGCTAATAACCCCGATAACCCCGCCGGCAGAGACATGGATCTGAAGGGGGCCGAGAAGTCACCCGCTGGGTCGACAAAGGCTGCCGCTGTGCAGCTAACACACTCGCAGAATAAACACACAGCCACCTGCACCACATGTATAGGTGCACACTTGTGCCTGAGCAACACTGCCGCACAACTGCACTGACTGGCCGCCTCTCCCCGTTAGACATGCAAAAAACACATTTTGGTGGGCCTGGCCAAGACATCCAAGAATGTTTTCCTACATATACAAGGGAGCAGATTCTTGTGCTTAACCCCCCCCCCCCACACACACACACACGTGTGTTCACCCCCAAACATTCTGAGCAGCAGTGAGATAAACAGTCGGCTGTAAGCGGTGGGCTGCTCTGTGAAGGGCCGCCTGCACGGCCCTCTGTGTTTACGTCCTGTTTTGACTGCGGTGAAAAGCACCCTGCGTTTTTTCCAGAGGTGTGTAGTGTTGTGCATAGGCGTAGATTCGGGTATGGAGGGTAGGCGCCAAGGTCAAGGGACTACTGAGTCGTCCCCACCAATTTTTATAGTGATGGCAAATGTTGCTTTAGCTCCACAACCGCTCCCATCCATCAGAGTTAGGTGCATGCAGAGTTGCAGGTTGAAGAGCTAGCGGCGGCAGTATGTACAGTGTATGGTGGGAAGTTGGATCAGGTTGGTATTTGTTATAGTTTATTAGATTCATGTTAGACGATTCTATCAGAATCTATTATGTAGATCTAATGATAGTCCACTAATTTAAAGTTCAGACCTCGCGTCTAATTTGTTTGGAGGCGGCACGGTGGCCCAGTGGTTAGCACTGTTGCCTCACAGCAAGAAGGTTCGAACCCCAGGCCATCCCAGGCCCCTTCTGTGTGGAGTTTGCATGTTCTCCCTGTGTCTGTGTGAGTTTCCTCCGGGTGCTCCGGTTTCCTCCCACCAGCAAAAAGACATGTATGTTAGGGTTAATACTCCTGCCTTTGCCCCTGAGCAAAGCAATGGAAATAAGAACTGGAGTTGGTCCCAGGGTGCTGCAGCTGCCCCCTGCTCCTATACAATAGGATGGGTTAAATGCAGAGGATAAATTCATTGTGACGGCACAATGGCCAAATAAAACGGCTTTCTTCTTCTTCTAACTTGTATTTGTTGCTTGAACAGGTCATAATTTTAACATTATCAACTAGCTAACATGTTATTGTTGGTAACGTGACGGTGAAATGCTCTCAAAAAAGAGGAAAACTGATATTGGATCCCTTTTTATGACGTCACACATTTCATACACAAAGGGAATTCAAGGCATTTTACATAAAGGTTTAAAAAGACCTTAAATGGGAGATACAAAACTAGACACAGAGATAAAAAAGAGAACATTATAAAACAATAAGATAAAGGATTAAAAAAAGAGATTAAAGATAACCAGAGCTGGATAATCAATGTAACAAAAGGATAATCAGATGAAGGCAGAATCTCCCTTTAAACCCCGGTGAAATTCAGCTACCTGGAACAGCACCTACAGAACAACATTAAGAACACCTTCATTTCTGCAGATTGTGGGTCTGTAACATTTACACACGTTATGTGTGTGTTGCTGGGTGTAGCACACACACACACACACACACACACACACACACACACACACACACACACACAATATATATACTTTATTGTCGTAAAGCGGACATTTGGTTTGTACAGTCTCACATACAGTAAATACAGATACACATACTGTGTATACACAGAGGACGGAGACAACAATACAGTAACACAGGAGTTTAGAGGCTCAGTGAGGAGAGCCCTGACGGCAGAAGGAACAAAGCACCTTTTAGAGTGGCCCATCTCCAGGTGCGGACCTGTACCTGAGCAGATGGAGGCAGGAATGGGGGAAGGGCGGAGGGGTCCCGAGTTATGGTTGGTATTCTACCTATCATGGCTTTACGAGTGAGGTGTGAGGCGGGGGGGGATGCACATTGTTTGTCCAACAAACGATTAAAAAATGTCCATATTCTGTTGCCTACCAATACGGGGATCTCGGTTCGAATCCCCGTGTTACCTCCGGCTTGGTCGGGCGTCCCTAAAGACACAATTGGTCGTGTCTGCGGGTGGGAAACCAGATGTGGGCACATGTCCTGGCCGCTGCACTAGCGCCTCCTCTGGTCGGTCGGTCGGGGGGGGGTAAACTGGGGGGAATAGCATGATCCTCCCATGTGCCACATCCCCCTGGTGAAACTCCCCACTGTCAGGTGAAAAGAAGCGGCTGGCAACTGACTCCACATGTATCGGAGGAGGCATGTGGTAGTCTGCAGCCCTCCCCGGATCGGCAGACGGGGTGGAGCAGCGACCGGGACGTCTCAGAGAGCGGGATGATTGGCCAAGTACAATTGGGGAGAAAAAAGAAGGGGGGAAAAAGTATCTACTAATGATGAAACCAAGCCTACGCTCCTGGTGTTATGTAGTTCATATATTTGTCTCACACTTGGCGTTTGTGTTGTCCTTGTTAAACATGGCTTGTTAATCGGTGAGTGACACCTGGGAGCAGTGCCTCTTGCGGGCGAGTGTGTAGAGCAGGGTCAGGATAAGAGCACAGGAGCAATGTAAGGTCATTTCAGCTCCCATGTAAACACCAGAGTTTATACTGACTCTGATACAAAACTCTATTCTCACCAGAAGACAAAGACTATACGGCTGTGATTTATGGAATAATAATAATTGTAAAACAATGACAGCTCAAAGGGGACGTTGGAAAACAAATATAGAGCTATGAAACATAAATTGAAAAATCAAAGAAGGTTGAATCAGATACAACGTTTATTGACGGATAAATAGGATATCTGTCAATAAACGTTGTATCCACATGAACTGATTCAACCTTCTTTGATTTTCTTACCTGCATTATTGAGCATGCATTAACACATAAATTGACAAACTCTTTTTTGTAGTTTTTTTCTCTCTCTCAGTATTCTCAAGGGCACAACACTGACGTCCTAACGTCTGCCATGTACACATGCCAAAGGTTATGTCTACTGGAAAATGTGGTTTTTAACAACAGAGCCAGAAAATGGACAGAAATGTGATTTGTTGTCACAGAAGGTTGAATCAATTCATCTGGACACAAAGTTTAATGAGAGAAACGTTTCATCACTCATCTAAGTGACCTCTATCTATCTATCTATGGTTGGGACGATTCACAAATCTCACGGTTCGATACGTCTCACGATTCGGGGCTCACGATTTCGATTTAATAGAATACAGTGGATGCCCTGGTGAGCAAGAGACAAAACACCATTGCAGTTCTCGATTTTTCACTTATTTTAAGAATCAGGCCCAACATTTTGGCATTATTAAGGCACACATTCAAACGTAATGGAAGTGCAGAAGTTCTAACAACATTTTGTGCCATCGTTTCTTGTTGTGTAACACAATTGCTTTACTTTAAAACTTTAAACTTTAGAAACTACTAGAAAGACCAAGGCGCTCATTTTGACAGTTTTGGATTTTCAAAGTTTAATAACAGACCTTCCGCTCCCTGAATGCTCCTAAAATTCCATATATTTGCATCAAAATTAGTTTTAGATCAATTGCACAAATAAAAGTTATGATAAAATCGACCTAAAATGACCGTGAGCGGTCAAAATAACCGCGCGTAATTTGCGCGTTCTCGTGCGCATCATGTCACGTTTTATGACGTGTGCTGTTTGTGTCATTTCCTTTGCAATGTTCAGTTGTCATAGTTGTGTGGTTTGGGCCATCAAGGCTCACCTGTTCCCCAACCCCAGATTGGTGTTTCTGTTCACCTGTGCCCCGTTTGCCTGAATAACCCTGATTGCCCCTGATTGCTTTGTTTACCTGATTGCCCCATTTAACCGATTGCCCCTGATTTACTCACGTATTCCCCTTTTTCTGATTGGCTTTTTTGTTCCTACCCTGTCTTGCTCACCTGCGCAAAATCTCCCTGATTGGCTCCCCTAAATATATTCGCCCTGGTTGCCCTGGCTCCTTGTCGGATCATCACACACAGACACACACATACACACATATTGACTCTTGGTCGGCGGATCTGCCACGTCCTGTTCCAAGCCTCCCCTGCTGTCTGTAGCGTCTGTTCTGCTGTCTTTAAGTTCATTTGGATTTATAAAACCTTGCTCTAGCCCAGTCTGTCGCCACTGTTTGCATTTGGGTCCTCTCACTGCTCCCGGTGTGACAGTACAATTCGACCAAACTATAGACCCAGCCGACTCTGCCCCACTAGAAGCTGCTCTCCATTCTCAAGACGGGCCCCTCACTCAGCATGAGGAACAGCTGAGCTCCATCTGTCATGGCCTCTGGGAGATCCACGCCCGTCAAGTGGAGTTTCAGACCTCGCTGACTAACCAAGTGAGTGCACTTGCCGGTCAATTGCAGCAGCTTCTGGTCCAGCTTGCCCCACTGGCTCCGACCGTAGCGACTGCTTCTCAGCCAGCAGATTTGCTCAGCAGCTTGCTGTTTACTTGGGAGGATTTCGGTGTGTCGAGGGACACCTTCCTGAAGGAGGAGCCAGGCTTCCTTAAGCGCCTCACTGCCATCTGGAAGAGAGACCCTGAGTTTGCCCAGGAAACAGCCTTTTTCAGGTGGTGGTACTTTGTTGACCCGGTTCCTGATCCTCCCAAGCCCAGCATCTCGGCCTCTCAGGTTTCCCCAGTGTCTCAGCTGCACAGCGCTCCCGAGTCTCGTTTGCCCAGCGTCCCCGCGTCTCGGCTGCCCAGTGCCCCAGAGTCTTGACAACCAGTCTGTTTTCCGAGCCATCAGCCGTCTCTGCGGACGACCAGTCTGTACCCCGAGCGGTCCGGCCGCCTCTGATGCCTGTACCCCGAGAGGTCCGGCCGCCTCTGATGCTTGTAACCCGAGCGTTCCGGCCGCCTCTGATGCCTGTACCCCGAACGGTCGCGCCGCCTCTGATGCCTGTTCCCCGAGCGATCCGGCCGCCTCTGATGCCTGTACCCCGAGCGGTCCGGCCGCCTCTGATGCCTGTACCCCGAGCGGTCCGGCCGCCTCTGATGCCTGTACCCCGAGCGGTCCTGCCGCCTCTGATGCCTGTACCCCGAGCGGTCCGGCCGCCTCTGATGCCTGTACCCCGCGCGGTCGTGCCGCCTCCGATGCTGGTGCCCCGAGCGGTTACGCTGCCTTCGATGCGAGCGGCCGTCCCGATTCCGGTGCCCCGAGCCGCTGCCTCCAATGCCGGTACCTGAGCGGCGGTCCCAACTCTGTCCTCTCCATGCCGCCGGACTCCAGAGTGGCGGTCCTGTTCACGTCGCCGGCCTCCAGAGCGGCGGTCCTGTCTGCGTCTCCGACCTCCTGAGCGGCATCAACATCGCTGTCTTCCAGATTGTCCATCTGCCCATCCGCCAGAGCTGCTCCGCCTTTCAGTCCTGCATCCTGGTCGCCTTGCCCGGACCCCTCCTTCCTACACTGCTTGGCGCGCCTTTGTTGACCCATTTCCTGATCCTCCCAAGCCCGGCATCTCGGCCTACCAGGTTTCCCTAGCATCTCAGCTTCCCAGCGTCCCCGAGTCTCGGCTTCCCAGCATCCCCGAGTCTCAGCTGCCCAGCGTTCCAGAGTCTCAGCACCACGCTACAGAGACCCTTCTGGTTCCAGAGTGGTCGGCCTGTCCCTACCGACGCCCAGTCTGTTCCTGTTCCCGAGCCGTCGGCCACCTTTGCCAGCAACCAGTCTGTTCCCAAGCCGTCCGGCCGTCTCTGCCGACGACCAATCTGTTCTGCCTCTGACGCCTGTACCCTGTCCTGTCCCTGCCCTGCCCTGCTCACCTGCGCGCAATCGCCCTGATTGGCTCCCCTACGTTAGATATTCCCCCTCCTTGCCCTGGCTCCTTGTAGGATAGTCACACACAGACACACACATACACACATATTGACTCTTAGTCACCGGTCTGTCTCCGCTGTTTGCATTTGCATCCTCTTCCTGCTCCCGGCAGGACAGTTCAGTTCTTTTCCTTTTTTTCTTTTTTTTTTTTACATTTCACGTTTTATAGGCCTTGTTACGTTTGTTAGATTAGCATTGTGTTTTCCGTTTTGTTTTTCAGGTATTATTTCCAGCATGTCTGGGTGCAGCTGCTGTTTCAGACGCACCATGACTACCGCCGAGACGTTGCAGTATTTACAGGCGTTGGACACCGGCGATTTTAAATTGTTTGAAAAATAGTATTAAAGTTGTTAAAATGTTAATTTTGATGTCAGTCGTTTCCTGACAGACATACTAACATATGCAATGCATTAATATCTCCATTACGTATTTATCTTGACAGAATATAGAGTTTAAAAATCGGCGGTCATTTTGAGCGCCCATGGTCGTTTCAGGTAGGAGTGAAATTCCGGTCGTTTTAATAACACACGATCTCGCGAAATGGGGAGCGTCTCGAACTGTGAAGACCGTATCGAACGATTCAGAATTCGATCCAGTATCGTCCCACCCCTTCTATCTGTCTATCTGTCTATCTATGTAATCTGGATCGAGGCGTACACCACTTCACTTCCTTTCTAACTGCTCACAAATCCATTATGTGACTTAACGTCATTCTTAGGTAGAACATAAATGATGAGGTGTAACATCTCGACATTAGGGGACTACCAAACATTATAACGTGCAGTGATGAGCCACAGGCTGGATATCTACAGTGGGGGTTCGACCTTCAGTCCGAGTCATATGAATCTAGAAGAAACAAAGATGGGTAAATACACTGGCACATTTGTCCTCACTGCTGTGCACACTTGAAAAGTAAGGTTCAGATGTGGTGACCAAGAGCACCCCAGGGTGATCCGGCGCCTGGTCAGCCTTCGCAGTGACCGGCTGTAAACAGTGATGCTTACAGTAAAGGGACCGTTTCAACACACTGCTTCACATCAGCAGACACCTAAAGATGTTAAATAATGTTTTACATAATTGTCGATAAAAGCATTGCAGGAAAATGTAAAAACAAACTGACATTAGAATGTAGACCTGAGGGTTACATCTGGACATAAAGTCCTACATGGTTCAGGAGAGGCCTGGTAACATTAGTACAAGCTGATATGGAAAATATCATCATCATAATAATCATGTGGGATTTTACGACATACACATGTGACACATAGATATATGACACGTGTGAAAACACCCTGCGTCAATTCAAGTGTAGTATAATATAATATTGTAGCAAATTCAGGGGGCAGCCGGGAAACGCCACGAACCCGGGTCGCAAACCCGGGTCACCCGGCGACTGCGCTAACCAGTCAACTAAAGGATCCGACCCGTTAGCCAACAGGCTAGCGAGTCTAGCCATTCGTGATCGTAACAGTAGAATATAATATTGCAGTGACCTACTTGTTAGACATCCACCATTTTTACCAGAGACTTCCCCTTTAATACGGTGGGTTCGGGGGGTGGCACTAGGGCAGGGGATTGTGGGTAGACGCGGGGTCGAGGTGTTTGGTGATTGTGAACTGCGCACTTTAAGTTTGGTGGAGGAGATAAACGACCCAGGGCTGTGTGGTCAAAAGGAGAAGTGGTCTCGTCTCCTTTCTGTCATCCTCCACGATCTAATATTAAACACGAGGTAGTTTCTGTAGACAACTTCGTCACATACGTCAGACTTCATGTTGCATCATCAGACATGACAGGGGCTCTCAGACTTGTCCATGCCGTCACCCACCCAGCAGGTGAATTAAGATGAGTGACTATCTACTAATATGCTCAAACAAGACGTGGCAACATTATTTTAGTGATATTTAGAAATCAAATTAAACCATGCATTGTTTGCATTGAACCAAAGGTATTTTTCCAGGTAGTTCAGTTGCATGTATTTGTGTGTCTTTTTCCCAACACACGTGTGTTTAGTATGTTTAGTGGGACATCGTGCGAGCCAGCCGACCCCTGCAGCCTGCAAACCACAGCTACACAAGTACAGGTAACCGAGTTATTGCTCATGAGTGCTAATAGGAAGAGGTTGGGTAGAAAAGCAGGAAGACACTACACGCACCCCTCCAACGTGTCTGCACAGGTTCAGTTGCCTGAGCCGCCTGCTAACGTCAACAGTTAAGGGCTGAGAAATGCCCTGTTACTCATTTACTAATCACGCTTTACAGCTGCTCTCGGGAAGTTGATCCGATGAAAAAGACGCCATAAAATGTCTTGATGCATCCTCAATGACCCAGGTTAAAAGAAAATAAAAATCACAGAAGGTGCTGTACAGTGTTTCCTGCTGTTTTAAGCTTTGTGTGTTTCAGTGGTCATGTAAGAAGAAGGGGAGACCCGCAAACACGCATCTCACTCTTAATGAGTGAGACGCGCGTGTGACGCTTTAAGTGTTGACTAGTCCGCTAATGTTAACACGCGTGTTGGAGCAGCTTGTAATTCCCCCATTGTGTTCATCATTATTAGCGGCTACTCATCATAGCGTGGCCCGTGGTCTTCATCCAGTTACACGCGCGCTTCCCCTCCATTCTCTCTCCGCGTTCTCTCTATCCCTCCATCGCTCCCTCCATCGCGAGTTTGTGTTTTCTCCAGTCGGTAGAGGTCGCAGCCCGTCGGTGTGTGTGGATGTTGTGGAGTGGGTGTGTGTGGGTGTAGGTGTGTGTGTGTGTGTATAGGGGGTGGGGGGGGGGGGGGGGTGAGTGTGGGTGGAGTGGGTGGGACCGGTGCGGCTCCGACTCCGGCTTGGAGTCAAACGCACGGATGCGCGCTCCCGTGCGACAAAGCGAGCACGGCGCAGGAACGCACACGGCCGCAGAGCCGAACCAGAGACGGAGGTCGTTTTTTTGGGGGGGGGGGGAGAAGAATTTAAATCGACAGCGTCTTTTCTGTGATGTGCAGTTTTTTTTGCAGGAGTGTCGTTAAGATCAAAACAAGTCCCATGAGCAGGGGTTTCTTTTGCCCGGTGTAGAGCGAGAGGGGCAAGACGCGTTTCCCCCGCCGCTGAACTTTGCTGGTGTAACGCTGAGGTCTGTGGCACCACAGCATCACTGCTGCTGAAGTGCAGAGCCGGATGTGAGGAGAGGACGAGTGGAGAGACTCGGACCTCTTTTTTTTTCCTCCCCCCCCCCCACTGTCTCACTTTTTGGTTGGTTTCAACAATAGACTAGAGAGATCGAGTCAAAGAGTGCGTGAGAGAGAAAGAGAGAGAGAGAGAGAGAGAGAGAGAGAGAGAGAGAGAGAGAGAGAGAGAGAGAGAGGGAGGGAGGAGAGAGAGAGAGAGAGAGAGGCAGGGAGAGAGAGAGAGAGAGAGAGAGAGAGAGAGAGAGAGAGAGAGAGAGAGCGATAGAGAGAGCGAGCGAGAGAGAGAGAGAGAACTCGTACAGGCTTCATTGGAGCTGCGCTTTCATGCCGTCAGTCTTGCGGTGATGGACGTGAGATTTTACCCGGCTCCCCCCTCCAGTGTGGGTTCATGTACGCTGCCACCTGACTCCAGTTTGGACTATTACCACTCCAGCAAGGTAAATATTAACTCCTCTTTCACCACCTTCCTCCCGTCACATGTGATATTCGGCGTGGTCTCCGTGCATGTGAGTGTGTGTGCGTACGGACTGTGCTGCTCCATCTCTCCGCCCGTGCACAGCGAGGGTGCACCGCAGGGGACTACACTTTGCAGCCTCTCTGGAAGTGCAGAGAACAAATGCTTGGACACGGGGATCCCGGTGTGGACTCGGGTCCCGCGGACTTTGCGGCTTTTCCAGCGTGCACAATCCCGACTTCTGCGGCCGAGCGGATACGCCGTCTTTTCTAAACCACCTTAACGGTGGGGCTTTTTTCTTCTTCTGCCGTTCCGTCGTGAAAACAGCTAAAGAAAGAGGGTCTTGTGGTGGTCTATTTGCGGATCGGACCCCTGCAGGATCCGGCGGTGCTCTCCGTTTACCCCCCCCCCCAAAAAAAACACACATTTCACGCCAACATGAAACGACGCGTAATTTGAGGTGAAGTGGGAAGTTTGACGCGTCTTCTTCGGTTTAAATGTTCCGCCATCTCCGCGCTGATGCAGCCGATAGGCATTCTAGCTGCTCCGCGCATGCTCCCGCCTCGCGCGCTTATTAACTAATCATCAATTTATTTATTTAGAGATGAGACACGATGAGATTTGCATCCAGCGGCGGTGTGGCAGGAGCTGAACACACACTGTGTGTGTGTGTGTGTGTGTGTGTGTGTGTGTGTGTGTGTGTGTGTGTGTGTGTGTGTGTGTGTGTGTGTGTGTGTGTGTGTGTTGCATTGTCTCTTATGCCTCATAGAATAAAATCATATTTTCCACATGTTAATTACCCTGCGATATATCACTGCCTCGTGGCCACTCTTCCCCTGGAGACTTTCTGTAGTTATATAAAGTTTAATTTTTGGGAAATGTATTTTTTTACGTTCACCCATGAAATCAATAGCTTGTTCAATTAATACTGAAAGATAAAAGAGAGAGAGAGCTGTGGTACTGTTACTTGTTGCATTGCAGATTTGACTCGATACGTACAGACGTCACGTCGAGCAGAGCAGCATTTTCTGCACAAGGTCTCCGGGATGAGAAGACGAGCGTGCTGAATACGTACAGGTCACTTTTCATGCGTAGATGCGTGTTGTTGTGGAGAACGTGCAGCGTGCGTGTGCGTGTGCGTGTGCTGCAGATGGACGGAGCAGCCCCCCGTCCTGCAGGCCGTGCACCGGCTCCAGTCTGGCAGAAACTTCGGACTGCATGACATTCTTCTGTGCTGGCGGTCCCTCCGCTGAAGTGCGGAGCAATCCAAGCAAGCTCACGTATTTTTTATTTTAGTTTATTTTTCTCTCGTTCTCCGTTTATACCTGCTCCACCTATACCCACGCTGTCACGCCAGCGACCCGGACTCTCCTGGTTCTGGTGCAGCTTTTCGCGCACACAGCAGTAACACGTGTGGCAATGTGCAGAGCAAAGATTCGTCCGCCGTAGATTTGTACGACATGCTTGTAGTTTGAACTGTGGTTGGTGTAAAAGTTATGTAAATGTTTAGTCAGTAAACTATGGGCAGGGCTTTAGGCTGACATACCTACAGGCATACGAGCGGGCTGGCTCGGCTCGGCACCTGGAGCAAAGCCAGCAGGCGATTAACATTCACAGATGACAAAGTGAAACATTATAGTGCTGCACAATATGTGAACTGCTCAACTGCTCAACTCACAGGGTAATGCACGCGCGCGCGCGCACACACACAGAAGCACCATTACAAGTATGGCAATATTCACACACACACATACACACACACACACACACACACACACATGCGCACACAAGCACCATTACAGGTATAGCAATATCCACACGCACGCGCACAAACACGCGCGCGGACGTACACACACATTCTCATCCACACTTGTACACAAGCACCGTTACTGGTATAGCTATATTCACACACACACACACACACACACACACACACACACACACACACACACACACCCAAGCACCATTACAGACAGGTATAGCAATATTCACACACACATTCACACACACACACACACACACACACAAGCACCGTTACTGGTATAGCAATATTCACACACACACACACACACACACACACACACACACACACACACACACACACACACACACACACACACACACACACACCATTACAGGTATAGCAATATTCACACACACATTCACACACACACACACACACACACACACACATATGCGCACACAAGCACCATTACAGGTATAGCAATATCCACATGCACGCGCACAAACACACGCGCGCACGTACACACATTCTCATCCACACACACACACACACACACACACACAAGCACCATTACAGGTATAGCAAAATTCACACACACACACATACGCAAACACACACAAGCACTATTACTGGTATAGCAGTATTCACATTCACACACACACACACACACACACACACACACACACACACACACACACACACACACACACACACACACACACACACACACACACACACACACACTACACATTACAGGTATAGAACATCGTCGTGTCGTGTGCGTGGTTTTCTCTGACTAAGGCTTTGGGCTTTTAGTATAAATGTAGTGTAGCGGCCATCATGACTCACCCGGCCGCTGTTCACATGGCGGCCGTTGCTGGCGGGGCCTGGTAAGAACCAGGCTCCGGTTTCCAGCGCAGAGTCATGTAACACGGACGTTACCGAGGTAGCAGGCGAGCCTTACACGGACACCGACACGTTATCTGTGGTGCGCGGCTGCCGCCACGCCGTACGTAACAGTAGACCCAAGATCACACGCCGGCTTTTCATCACACGCTTCTTCCTTTTCGGTCGGCAATCGCTCGCTTTTACTGCGCGGTCTCATGCGCGGGATGGGGTTACCGGGACCGCGCGAGCCCCTCCGCCCCAGTTGGCGTTAGCGTTAGCATCGCGCCGTCACCTGGACGCTGCAAGGGGGGGGGGGCGTCAGCCGCAGGCCTCGTTTAGAAAAAACACCACCAGTGTTTACGCGTGAAGAAAAAAAACGCTTCTCCACCCTTTATCCTCGCCTCCATCCAGCGGTCACTCAGGAGATCCCGCTCTGAGTAACGCCGCCCGTGCTTAGCCGTCGCTGGGACGGGCTTGAGTTTGCCATTTTCAGAGGGAAAAGATGTGACTTGCACATCGACACTGATTTGTTTCCGTCACAAGGGTGGCTTTCTTCTGACTGAAAGCCACAAAATGTTAGGCACTCTGAACGTTTTAGGAGGAGGAAAAAAATGCCCGTTATGAGTACAAGGTATGTGTTGATGTGACCCCGCGCCCTCGCCCACCACAGAAAGCTCAGTGAGGGGTTTCCTTCTCTTCCTGCGTCTGCTGAGAGAGGAGTCGGCTGCACAGCGTCGCCCCCTCGTTCAGAGTGAGCTAACTGTAAGTACATGAGCGTGTTGGTCTCATGAGCCTCTGCTAACCGCTGTGCGTTAGCTTACTGCGTTAGCCTGACGGGGCCTGATAATATGGCGCAGGTTGTGCAGAAGATGTCAACAAAGCATGTTTAGATACAGCCTACAGGTGTGTATGTATGTGCTTTCTTTTGCATGTGCGTGTCTGTGTGTGTGTGCGCACGCACGCAGGCACCAATTTGTGTGTACCTGCTCCCGGAATGACTTAATTACCGAGGAACGCAAAGAATGTGTAAACTGAACCCGACGCGGCCCGATCGGCCGCGTTCGGGCCTCATTATCCCGCCTCGCGAGTGATTGATGCGTGACAGGGGCGTAGATACACGAGTCATACCCGAGACGACAGATCGATAAGAAAAATCCCCGACAAGCACTTGACCTCTGACCCGAGTCGGTGCTTTCCCTCCTTTACACTGAGTCGGAGAGGAACATCGTCGTGTCGTG
>JAJHIY020002217.1:45000-48215 GCA_022114975.2 Lampris megalopsis | reverse complement strand
CACGACACGACGATGTTGCTGGAATGTGAAGGAGCAACATTTGGAATGACCCACATTGTGTGCGTGCGTGCACGTTTGTGTGTGTGTGTGCACGTTTGTGTGTGTGTGTGCATGTGTATGTGTGTATGTCTCTGTGTGCATGCGTGTGCATGTGTGCATGCGCGCGAGCGTGCATGTGTGTGTGTGTGTGTGCGTGTGCGTGCGTGTGTGTGTGCATCAGGACCCACTAATGGAGAGGAAGTCAGGTTGACCTACAACCAGAGACTGATCACTACTAGACTGCAGAGAAAAAAGGGGGAGAGGAAAATAATGATAAACGACGAGAGAGAGAGTGAGAGAGAAGCAGAGAGAGAGAAGCAGAGAGAGAGTGAGAGAGAAGCAGAGAGAGAGAGAGGGAGAAGCAGAGAGAGAGAGAAAGAGAGCGAGGGAGAAGCAGAGGGGAGTGAAAAACAGAAACACTGTCCTTTACGTGAAAATGCTTTGCAATACAAATGTATATTTGTCGTGCTAATAAAGCACATGTGAATTTGAATTTGAGAGAGAGAGAGAGGGAGAGGTTACAGGTAGGGACGGACAGAGGAAGCCATAGAAAGAGAGAGAGGGAGACAAAGAGAGAGAGAGAGAGAGAGAGAGAGAGAGAGAGAGAGAGCTTACAGGTAGGGATGGACAGAGAAATTAATAGAAAGAAAGAGAGAGAGGGAGAGAGAGCTTACAGGTAGGGATGGACAGAGGAAGTCATAGAAAGAAAGAGAGAGAGGGAGAGAGAGCTTACAGGTAGGGATGGACAGAGGAAGTCATAGAAAGAGAGAGAGGGAGACAAAGAGAGAGAGAGAGAGAGAGAGAGAGAGAGAGAGAGAGCGTTACAGGTAGGGATGGACAGAGAAATTCATAGAAAGAAAGAGAGAGAGGGAGAGAGAGCTTACAGGTAGGGATGGACAGAGGAAGTCATAGAAAGAAAGAGAGAGAGGGAGAGAGAGCTTACAGGTAGGGATGGACAGAGGAAGTCATAGAAAGAAAGAGAGAGAGGGAGAGAGAGCTTACAGGTAGGGATGGACAGAGAAATTCATAGAAAGAAAGAGAGAGAGGGAGAGAGAGCTTACAGGTAGGGATGGACAGAGGAAGTCATAGAAAGAAAGAGAGAGAGGGAGACACAGAGAGAGAGAGGGAGAGCTTTAGAAACAGGTAGGGAGGGACAGAGAAAGTCATAGAAAGAGAGAGACAGAGAGACAGAGAGACAGGGGGGAGACAGAAAGAGAGAGAGATGGAGAGACAGAGGGGGGGGGCAGAAAGAGAGAGAGACAGAGAGACAGAGGGGGGGGAGACAGAAAGAGAGAGAGACAGAGAGACGGGGGGGGGGGACAGAAAGAGAGAGAGATGGAGAGACAGAGGGGGGGCAGAAAGAGAGAGAGACAGAGAGACAGGAGGGGGGGGCAGAAAGAGAGAGACAGAGAGACGGGGGGGGACAGAAAGAGAGAGAGACAGAGAGACAGAGGGGGGGAGACAGAAAGAGAGAGAGACAGAGAGACAGAGGGCGGGGGGCAGAAAGAGAGAGACACAGAGAGACAGGGGGGGGGAACAGAAAGAGAGAGAGACAGAGAGACGGAGGGGACAGAAAGAGAGAGAGACAGAGAGACAGAGGGGGGGAGACAGAAAGAGAGAGAGACAGAGAGACAGGGGGGGGGACAGAAAGAGAGAGAGACAGAGAGACAGAGAGACAGAGGGGGGGGAGACAGAAAGAGAGAGAGACAGAGAGACAGGGGGGGGGACAGAAAGAGAGAGAGACAGAGAGACAGAGGGGGGGCAGAAAGAGAGAGAGACAGAGAGACAGGGGGGGGGCAGAAAGAGAGAGAGACAGAGAGACGGGGGGGGACAGAAAGAGAGAGAGACAGAGAGACAGAGGGGGGAGACAGAAAGAGAGAGAGACAGAGAGACAGAGGGCGGGGGGCAGAAAGAGAGAGACACAGAGAGACAGGGGGGGGGGAACAGAAAGAGAGAGAGACAGAGAGACGGGGGGGACAGAAAGAGAGAGAGACAGAGAGACAGAGGGGGGAGACAGAAAGAGAGAGAGATAGAGAGACAGAGGGGGGGGGGCAGAAAGAGAGAGAGAGAGACGGGGGGGGGGAGACAGAAAGAGAGAGAGTCCTGATTGGATCAGGGCAGTGGGTGATCCAGGCCAAGGCTTTCCTGAGCAGGACCATGTGAGACACATTTAGCCAAACACCTGCTAGCAATCTAGTCACACACTCACACTGCTGCACTCTGTGTGTGTGTGTGTGTGTGTGTGTGTGTGTGTGTGTGTGTGTGTGTGTGTGTGTTTGTCTGTGTGTATGTGTGTGTGTGTGTGTGTGTGTGTGTGTGTGTGTGTGTGTGTGTGTGTGTTCAATGAATGCATGCATATGGGTCTGTCTGTATTTGTGCGAGTGTGTCTCTGTCTGTGGCTCCATGCATGTGTGTGTGTGTGTGTGTGTGTGTGTGTGTGTGTGTGTGTGTGTGTGTGAGTGTGGTTCATTGATTGACCTGGACCTGAATATGAGCTCATTAAGTCATTTAATTAACAGTTGTTTCGTGATTTGCATAACAGCACGTGTACACAGGTCACGTCGTCAGCCTGACAGCGAGAATGGAAAGTGAAATTAAAGGAACAGTCTGTTTTTTTAAAGGAACAGTCTGTATTTTTTTAAGGAACAGTCTGTGTTTTTTTTTAAAGGAACAGTCTGTTTTTTTAAAGGAACAGTCTGTTTTTTTAAAGGAACAGTCTGTTTTTTTTAAAGGAACAGTCTGTTTTTTTAAAGGAACAGTCTGTTTTTTTTAAAGGAACAGTCTGTTTTTTTTAAAGGAGCAGTCTGTTTTTTTTAAAGGAACAGTCTGTTTTTTTTAAAGGAGCAGTCTGTTTTTTTTAAAGGAACAGTCTGTTTTTTTTTTAAGGAACAGTCTGGTTTTTTTTAAAGGAACAGTCTGGTTTTTTTAAAGGAACAGTCTGGTTTTTTCCAACATCTTCTTGAGGTGAGGAATACTTTATATACTTGTGTTGCAACACTGCTCTCATCTAACCCGACTCCATGTAGCCGTGTGAATACGTTCAGCATCATAACACAATATGTAAATGAGCAGTAACAATAACAATATTAATAAACTAATAACAGTAAAATAGGTTCAGCGTCATGATGACACTCTGCACTAACACACAACATTTCTACTGAAATAAAAGCATCACG
>JAJHIY020002217.1:10000-40000 GCA_022114975.2 Lampris megalopsis | reverse complement strand
TGCTGGTCAGAACTGTGTATAATGATCAGTATTACTGTGCCAGGTGACTTCCCCTACATACATACTACCGCTGGATTACCGCTGAACACCTTACCGGTGTTGCACTAAAATCTGCGACCCTCAGAAATGGTGACCTGCAGGTGAATTCTTCCTGTGCGTTCAGGATCACGTCCGTCTCAAACGAACCGCTGGGCTTTGTGGTATGAAAAGAAACCATCGAAGAAATGTAGGTTAACCCCGTAACCAGACCACAGATGCCCCTGCCCTACTTTAAACAGCATCTCTAAATCCCCTGGAATCACACAAACAAGAAGTGCAACAACAACATCCTCACAGGCTTGCGTGGCTTTCATTGAACACATGTGGAAAGGCTAAAAAAGCTTTTCTACACAGGAAGCGCGAGGGAGCGCCGGCTCACAGGGCTCAGCCGTGACCACAGCAGCTAGCTTAGCAGCCACCCAGGCCAGCTGCAGCAAGGCTTCATGGGAAATATCAGCGTGGCTGTAATGTGTCTTCCACCAGTTAATATGCTATCATCAGAAACACCCCCCGCACACACATGAACAAACAAACTTGACTACAATACATCTCCTGCCATTTATACTATTCCTCTCTGTCTGTGTGTGTGACTGGAGATGTGAATACTGTATGTGATGAGATCTAGGTTTGGTATAACATATTTCCTCCTGTAAGTCTGGAGCATATTTAAAATCCATGGGTTTGTTAGATGTGTGTGAAATGGGATCTTACCAACAATAATCCTGGAAAAACCCTGGACTTTGGTCTCAAACAGGATTTTTACTACCAATCACCTTCACATCTACAGTCAGCAGAACTGCTCTGTCAGACGCTTCCCTTTCACCGTTTGGGAATCCAGTTCCTTGCTCAAAAGCAGCTCAGTGGTGGTAGTCAGGCCTCTTCCAGGTCTCTTCAGTTGGTTTAAACATCTCAGTCATCAACCCGCCTGATAAAAAGTCCTCTTCTGCAGCTTTTCTCCTCCCGGGCTTTAATGTTGAGGCAGAAAGCCGGAGCTTCAGTGAACTTTGACCCTGCAAACGCTGTGGTATGGTTTCTGTTTTTAATTGTTTTACATTCAGCTTCGCCAGACGTCCACCAGAGACTTCATCAAAGTGTTTATTCCCCAACAAGAACAATGGCGGATTCCATCCCTCGTTTCACCGCCTGCTGAAATACGCTCAGGACGTTTGGGATAATCCTGCTCTCTCATTGGGCCTTCTCCTGTCATGACTGCTGCTGCTGTTGAGGTTTAATGGCGTCCTCACAGAGCACAGTTCTGAGCTGATCTGACAGAGAGAGAGACAGAGAGAGACAGAGAGAGAGAGAGAGAGAGAGAGAGAGAGAGAGGAGAGAGAGAGAGAGAGAGAGAGAGAGAGAGAGAGAGAGAGAGAGAGAGAGAGCGTTCAGCATGAACCAGGCTGCAGAGCGTTAAGTATGAACCAGGCTGCACAGTGTTCAGCATGAACCAGCCTGCAGAGTGTTCAGCATAAACCAGGCTGCTGAGTGTTCAGTATGAACCAGGCTGCAGAGCATCCTGTGTGAACCAGGCTGCAGAGTGTTCAGTATGAGTGTTCAGTATGAACCAGGCTGCAGAGTGTTCAGTATGAGTGTTCAGTATGAACCAGGCTGCAGAGTGTTCAGTATGAGTGATCAGTATGAACCAGGCTGCAGAGTGTTCAGTATGAACCAGGCTGCAGAGTGTTCAGTATGAGTGATCAGTATGAACCAGGCTGCAGAGTGTTCAGTATGAGTGTTCAGTATGAACCAGGCTGCAGAGTGTTCAGTATGAGTGTTCAGTATGAACCAGGCTGCAGAGTGTTCAGTAGGAGTGTTCAGTATGAACCAGGCTGCAGTGTGTTCAGTATGAACCAGGCTGCAGAGTGTTCAGTATGAACCGGGCTGCAGAGCGTTAAGTATGAACCAGGCTGCACAGTGTTCAGCATGAACCAGCCTGCAGAGTGTTCAGCATAAACCAGGCTGCTGAGTGTTCAGTATGAACCAGGCTGCAGAGCATCCTGTGTGAACCAGGCTGCAGAGTGTTCAGTATGAGTGTTCAGTATGAACCAGGCTGCAGAGTGTTCAGTATGAGTGTTCAGTATGAACCAGGCTGCAGAGTGTTCAGTACGAACCAGGCTGCAGAGTGTTCAGTATGAGTGATCAGTATGAACCAGGCTGCAGAGTGTTCAGTATGAACCAGGCTGCAGAGTGTTCAGTATGAGTGATCAGTATGAACCAGGCTGCAGAGTGTTCAGTATGAGTGTTCAGTATGAACCAGGCTGCAGAGTGTTCAGTAGGAGTGTTCAGTATGAACCAGGCTGCAGTGTGTTCAGTATGAACCAGGCTGCAGAGTGTTCAGTATGAACCAGGCTGCGGAGTGTTCAGTATGAGTGATCAGTATGAACCAGGCTGGAGAGTGTTCAGTAGGAGTGTTCAGTATGAACCAGGCTGCGGAGTGTTCAGTATGAACCAGGCTGCAGAGTGTTCAGTAGGAGTGTTCAGTATGAACCAGGCTGCAGAGTGTTCAGTAGGAGTGTTCAGTATGAACCAGGCTGCGGAGTGCAGGGAGAGTCGCCGCTCTGTGACATCCATTCACATGATTTCATGTTTGTTTCTGGAATTCTCTCACAGTGGGAGATGGGAAACAGTCGGTGTCTCCCCAAAGGCTTCTTTGTTTGCAATGAGACACACGTGTGAAAGGCAACACACATACACACACACAATTATGACACACACATATTTACACAAAGGCGCTGATGATTCAGCTGTTGTCGGTCCGAGACGGGTTTGTCGTTTCTCATCTGTGCTCACCGACACGTCGGTTCCTCAGAGAAACACATGTGGTGCACGCTGTCAGTCATGGTGATACTGTCACTCAGAGAACACACACACACACACACACACACACACACACACACACACACACACACACACACACTTCTCACCATATGTAGTGTCAAATTGGAAGAGGAAATTAAAAGATGGAGTAAATAGAGATATGGACGGATGTTAACTGGTATCACTACTGATAATACCCACACACACACACACACAAGGGGTAAGAAGGGTTTCCTGTATTGATATTTCATCTCCTAACTCGTGTTCTTCACCTATTTCTTGCCAAGAAATCACATTCAGCATATAGACAGAGAGACGATGGAGAGTAACTGCACGAGAGACAGCGAGAGAGAGAGAGAGAGAGAGACAGCGAGAGAGGGAGAGAGACAGCGAGAGAGAGAGAGAGACAGCGAGAGAGAGAGAGGGACAGCGAGAGAGAGAGAGAGACAGCGAGAGAGAGAGAGAGAGAGAGAGAGACAGCGAGAGAGAGAGAGGGACAGCGAGAGAGAGAGAGAGAGAGAGAGACAGCGAGAGAGGGAAAGAGAGAGACAGCGAGAGAGAGAGAGAGACAGCGAGAGAGAGAGACAGCGAAAGAGAGAGACAGCGAGAGAGAGAGAGGGACAGCGAGAGAGAGAGAGAGAGAGAGACAGCGAGAGAGGGAAAGAGAGAGACAGCGAGAGAGAGAGAGAGACAGGGAGAGAGAGAGACAGCGAGAGAGAGAGACAGCGAGAGAGCGAGAGACAGCGAGAGAGAGAGAGACAGCGAGAGAGAGAGAGACAGCGAGAGAGAGAGAGACAGCGAGAGAGGAGAGCGCGCGAGAGAGCGAGAGACAGCGAGAGAGAGAGAGAGACAGCGAGAGAGAGAGACAGAGAGAGAGAGAGAGAGAGAGAGAGAGAGTGAGAGAGAGAGAGAGAGAGAGAGAGAGAGAGAGACAGCGAGAGAGGGAAAGAGAGAGACAGCGAGAGAGGGAAAGAGAGAAAGTGAAGGGGAGCAGTGTCGTGGTCTGCCTCTGGATCTCCTACATGATACTTCCTGTTCCCACACCGCTCTCTCCCTCTCTTTCTCCCTCTCTCTCTCTCTCTCTCTCTCTCCCTCCCTCTCTGTCCCTCCTCCCTGGTGGAGTGCAGAGCTTTCATCGCGGTCCAACCGGCCGGGGAGAAAATCGAGAGCATCGTAAAACTCTCTGCGTGAGAGAGACATTAAAACGAAACCCCTGAAGGATGGAGAATGTGTGTGTGTGTGTGTGTGTGTGTGTGTGTGTGTGTGTGTGTGTGTGTGTGTGTGTTTGTTATGTATGTGTTTGTTATTTATGTGTGTGTGTGTGTGGGGTCCAATATGAACGGGACTAAACTAGATCTGACAGTGTGGGTTCATATACAAGACGTCACCTTTCCGGGTATCACATGTGGCATGGCTCTGGGTCTTGTCTGAAACCTGAAGAGCGATGGTTCAAATCCCACAAGACTACTACTACTACTACTACTACTCTCGTCTGCTCCCGTTAGGGGGCGCCACAGCGGATCATCCGTTTCCATCTCTTCCTGTCTTCTGCATCTTCCTCTGTCACACCAGCCACCGGCATGTCCTCCCTCGGGACGACAGTAAGAAACGCCATCTATACCTACATCTACTGCACTACAGCTGAACCTGCACCCGGCTGGCTGCTCCAGGGCCGTGTGTGTGTGTGTGTGTGTGTGTGTGTGTGTGTGTGTGTTCTCCTGGATCTCCACCTTGCCGTGGTGGAGAAGCTTGCATGTGCCAATGATCCTAAGAGCTACGCCGTCCGGACTTTGGCTCCTGGTAGGGTCACCCAAGGTGGACAGGTCAAGGGGGAGGTTCCAGACAAAGCACAATCCAACAAAGACCTCACGGTGGAAATGGTGGAAGATGTCTCCAGGTCACAATGGCGATGAAGGTGGATCAAGGCTACAACAGAGGGTGGTCCTCAATCGTCTTGGGTCTCCATGCCATTGGACTCTGGACACCCCCTGCCAAGGACCGCGTGGTGGCTGCAGGTGCATCAGCCTCGAAACGTAAAAAGCTGTAACGTGCAGGTACCCTCCCATTATGCGGATCCAGGCTCGACCTCTACACCCACCTGAAGACTCAGAGGGACCCAGAGGGAGGAGGGTCATACTCGACCACGAGTTACCACCGAAGATGTGTGTGTGTGTGTGTTTTCACAATTTACAGTTCCATTCAGCAGACGCTTTTATTCAAAGCGACGTACATCTGAGAGTTAATACAACACAGGCAAGGATCTAGTCAGGGGACGACACAAGGATCTAGTCAGGAGACAACACAAAGATCTAGTCAGGAGACGACACAAAGATCTAGTCAGGAGACGACACAAAGATCTAGTCAGGAGACGACACAAAGATCTAGTCAGGAGACGACACAAAGATCTAGTCAGGAGACGACAACACAAGGATCTAGTCAGGAGAAAACAACACAAGGATCTAGTCAGGAGACAACAACACAAGGATCTAGTCAGGAGGCAACAACACAAGGATCTAGTCTGTAGACAACAACACAAGGATCTAGTCAGGAGGCAACAACACAAGGATCTAGTCAGGAGGCGTCAACAAAAGGATCTAGTCTGGAGACGACAACACAAGGATCTATTCAGGAGAAAACACAAGGATCTAGTCAGGAGACAACAACACAAGGATCTAGTCAGGAGGCGTCAACACAAGGATCTAGTCAGGAGACGGCAACACAAGGATCTAGTCAGGAGGTGACAACACAAGGATCTAGTCAGTAGACAACAACACAAGGATCTAGTCAGGAGGCGTCAACACGAGGATCTAGTCAGGAGACGACAACACAAGGATCTAGTCAGGAGACAACACAAGGATCTAGTCAGGAGACAACACAAGGATCTAGTCTGGAGATGACAACACATGGATATAGTCAGGAGAAAACACAAGGATCTAGTCAGGAGACAACAACACAAGGATCTAGTCAGGAGGCAACAACACAAGGATCTAGTCTGGAGACGACAACACAAGGATCTAGTCAGGAGGCAACAACACAAGGATCTAGTCAGGAGGCGTCAACACAAGGATCTAGTCTGGAGACGACAACACAAGGATCTATTCAGGAGAAAACACAAGGATCTAGTCAGGAGACAACAACACAAGGATCTAGTCAGGAGACGACAACACAAGGATCTAGTCAGGAGGCGTCAACACAAGGATCTAGTCTGGAGATGACAACACAAGGATCTAGTCAGGAGAAAAGACAAGGATCTAGTCAGGAGACAACAACACAAGGATCTAGTCAGGAGGCGTCAACACAAGGATCTAGTCTGGAGATGACAACACAAGGATCTATTCAGGAGAAAACACAAGGATCTAGTCAGGAGACAACAACACAAGGATCTAGTCAGGAGGCGTCAACACAAGGATCTAGTCTGGAGATGACAACACAAGGATCTAGTCAGGAGACGACAACACAAGGATCTAGTCAGGAGAAAAAAAAGGATCTAGTCAGGAGACAACACAAGTGCATGCCAAAAAAACTAGGCTCAAGTCGGATAGGACATAGGTGTCAGTAGGCAATGCACAAAGGCAATGCATAGGGTGCATAGAAGCGACTTTAAAAAAAAATACGAATACCATCAGGTGTGTAGGTGTTGGAGGAAGAGCTGGGTCTTCAGCTTCTTCTTAAATATGCAGAGGGACTCGGCGGCTTGAATGGAGTTTGATAACTCGTTCCACTACCAGGGAACTGCACATGAGAGAAGACTGGATAGTGACTTAGGACCGCGTTGTGGCAAAAGTGCCAGGCGCCTTTCACTGGCAGAGCGTAGTGAACGGGACTGAGTGTAGACCTGAATGAGGGAGTTCAGGCAGGCGGGAGCCGTTTTGGTTGCTGTTTTGTAGGTGAGCATTAAGGTTCAGAATTTGATGCGAGCAGCAACTGGGAGCCAGTGGAGGGATATGAACAGTGCAGGGATGTGAACAGTGCAGGGATATGAACAGTGCAGGGATATTAACAGTGGAGGGGTATGAACAGTCCAGGGATATGAACGGTGGAGGGATATGAACAGTGCATGGATATGAACAGTGGAGGGATATGAACAGTCCAGGGATATGAACGGTGGAGGGATATGAACAGTGCATGGATATGAACAGTGCAGGGATATGACAGTGGTGGGATATGAACAGTGCAGGGATATGAACAGCGGAGGGATATGAACAGTGCAGGGATATGAACGATAGAGGGATATGAACGGCGGAGGGATATGAACAGCGGAGGGATATGAACAGCGGAGTCACGTACTGTTTTGAGTTGGTTGAAGACCGGATGTGCTGCCGTGTTCTGGATCATTTTCGGAGGTTTGGAAGTGCATGAAGGGAGCCCATCCAGTAAAGAGGTGCAGTAGTCACTGTGTGACGTAACAAGAACCTGCACCAGGAGTAGTGCAGCATGCTCAAGACAGGTAGGGTCTAATTTTCCTGATGTTGTACGGGGCAAATTGGCAGGACCAAGCAGTCGAGGCCACGTGACCCTTAAAGGTTAGCTGGTCATCAGTCATGACAGCCAGGCTTCGGGCAGACGTTGTGGGCATGAGTTGGGTTGGTCCAAGCTGGATATTGATCTGTTGTTGTGATGATGGACTGGCTGGGATGACAAGGAGCTCAGCCTTAGAGAGGTTAAGCTGAAGGTGGCGCTCTTTCATCCACACAGAGATATCAGCAAGGCATGACGAGATCCACGCCGAGACTGTGAGGTCATCTGGCGGGAATGACAGGAAGAGCTGGGTATCGTTACCATAGCGACGGTATGAGAAACCACGGAGCGGGTGACTGCATCAAGTGAGGAGGTGTATATATTGTGTGGGGGTGTGTGTGTGTGTGTGTGTGTGTGTGTGTGTGCACGAGCTCTGAGAGCATCCCACTGGGAGACGATGAAAAGGGGGAGATTGTAGTTCTGGTGTGTAAACGCAGCACTGCTGTTGTCTAACTTTCAAATGACATCTCAACAAATTATTAAATGTCACACACAAAAATCAGGTTTCTTTGCTGCTCCACAAGAAAAGATGGTGCAGACACACACCAAGTGTAGCATGGAAAGAGACACACAGACACACGGAGGACAGACAGACAGACAGACAGACAGAGAGATAGATAGATAGATAGATAGATAGATAGATAGATAGATAGATAGATAGATAGATAGATAGATAGATAGATAGATAGACAGACAGACAGACAGACAGACAGACAGACAGACAGACAGACAGACAGACAGACAGACAGACAGACAGACAGACAGACAGACAGACAGACAGACAGACAGACAGACAGACAGATAGATAGATAGATAGATAGATAGATAGATAGATAGATAGATAGATAGATAGATAGATAGATAGATAGATAGATAGATAAAGAGACAGATAGATAGATAGATAGATAGATAGATAGATAGATAGATAGATAGATAGATAGATAGATAGATAGATAGATAGATAGATAGATAGATAGATAGATAGATAGATAGATAAAGAGACAGACAGACAGAGATAGATAGATAGATAGATAGATAGATAGATAGATAGATAGATAGATAGATAGATAGATAGATAGATAGATAGATAGATAAAGAGACAGATAGATAGATAGATAGATAGATAGATAGATAGATAGATAGATAGATAGATAGATAGATAGATAGATAGATAGATAGATAGATAAAGAGACAGACAGACAGACAGACAGACAGACAGATAGATAGATAGATAGATAGATAGATAGATAGATAGATAGATAGATAGATAGATAGATAGATAGACAGACAGACAGACAGACAGACAGACAGACAGACAGACAGACAGACAGACAGACAGACAGATAGATAGATAGATAGATAGACAGACAGACAGACAGACAGACAGACAGACAGACAGACAGACAGACAGACAGACAGATAGATAGATAGATAGATAGATAGATAGATAGATAGATAGATAGATAGATAGATAGACAGACAGACAGACAGACAGATAAAGAGACAGACAGACAGACAGATAGATAGATAGATAGATAGATAGATAGATAGATAGATAGATAGATAGATAGATAGATAGATAGACAGACAGACAGATAAAGAGATAGACAGACAGACAGATACATAGGTTTAGATAGCAATTTTCCAAACTTCTCTAATGGCTGCAGCCTGTCGCACATCAAATGCACCCCGCCGTGAACCTGTCGTACACCTACAACAGCCCGACAGCCCCGTGGGGCTGATTCTCAGTAAGGCAGCCCGGCAGGGTCAAACAGGAAGTGAGAGTTGAAACAGGGCCGTGACAAACGAGCAGTGATGAGGTGAAGGAGGAGGACCGTCGGCGGTGGACGGTGTGAGAGCGTCGAGCTGAAGCGAGGGGCCCGGCGAGGACGCTGTTCTGAGCCCAGTGCAACCGCTTGGCTGAAATGTTCTGACTGCTTCTCTAATGTGCTGCCAAAGGATCCGGGGGCCAGCCGGGACTGGAGACGGTTCCTGGAGGGGTTTTCTTCCCCTCCTCCGTAACAGCTTATTTGGATGAGTGCAGATGTAAACAATTACCCAGCAAAACGCTCTGGACAGGCGAGGAAACGGAGAGGGATTAATCCTGCCTTCATCTGCAGCGCTTATGGCTTTAATTGACACGCATACTCTCTCTCTCTCTCTCTCTCTCTCTCTCTCTCTCTCTCTCTCTCTCTCTCTCTCTCTCTCTCACACACACACACACACACACACACACATCCTGCTCTAATAAATGGATCGGGATCCCCCCCCGGCCCAGCGGTTCTGGAGCAGTCCGTGCAGCACAGCAGTGGATCGAGACCTCCCAGGGAAAACCAGAACCCCCACCACCAATAACACACACACACACACACACACACACACACACACACACACTTCTCTTTCCACTGAAGCGGCATCTGAGGACAAAACATGTCCGACTCATAGGAAGTCCACTGGACAGACAGAGAGACAGAGAGAGAGAGAGAGAGAGAGAGAGAGAGAGAGAGAGAGAGAGAGAGAGAGAGAGAGAGAGAGAGCAGAGAGAAAGAAAGAGAGAGGACGAGAAAGAGAGGGAGAGCAGAGAGAGGCAGAGAGAGAGGCAGAGAGAGAGAGAGAGAGAGAGAGAGAGAGAGAGAGAGCAGAGAGAGAGAGCGAGCAGAGAGAGAGAGAGGGAGAGCAGAGAAAGAGAGCGAGTAGAGAAAGAGAGGGAGAGCAGAGAAAGAGAAGGAGAGCAGAGAGAGAGAGAGAGGGAGAGCAGAGAAAGAGAGAGAGGGAGAGCAGAGAGAGAGAGAGAGGCAGAGAAATAGGAGAGCAGAGAGAGAGGCAGAGAAAGAGGGAGAGCAGAGAAAGAGAGAGAGGCAGAGAAAGAGAGGGAGAGCAGAGAGAGAGAGAGAGGCAGAGAAAGAGAGGGAGAGCAGAGAAAGAGAGAGGCAGAGAAAGAGAGGGAGAGCAGAGAAAGAGAGAGAGGCAGAGAAAGAGAGGGAGAGCAGAGAAAGAGAGGGAGAGCAGAGAAAGAGAGGGAGAGCAGAGAAAGAGAGAGAGGCAGAGCAAAGAGAGGGAGAGCAGAGAAAGAGAGAGAGGCAGAGAGACAGAGAGAGAGAAAGAGAGAGAGAGAGAGAGAGAGAGAGAGAGAGAGAGAGCAGAGAGAAAGAAAGAGAGAGGACGAGAAAGAGAGGGAGAGCAGAGAGAGGCAGAGAGAGAGGCAGAGAGAGAGGCAGAGAGAGAGAGAGAGAGAGAGAGAGAGAGAGAGAGAGAGGGAGAGCAGAGAAAGAGAGCGAGTAGAGAAAGAGAGGGAGAGGAGAGAAAGAGAAGGAGAGCAGAGAGAGAGAGAGAGGGAGAGCAGAGAGAGAGAGAGAGGCAGAGAAATAGGAGAGCAGAGAGAGAGAGGGAGAGCAGAGAGAGAGAGGCAGAGAAAGAGAGGGAGAGCAGAGAAAGAGAGAGGCAGAGAAAGAGAGGGAGAGCAGAGAAAGAGAGAGGCAGAGAAAGAGAGGGAGAGCAGAGAGAAAGAGAGGGAGAGCAGAGAGAGGGAGAGAGGGAGAGGCGATTTAAGGACAGATGAAAATGTGCTGTGCAGACATGTGATGTGTGATGGGAGGCGCGGGGAGGAGGCGCGGGGAGGAGGCGCGGGGGGGAGAGCGGTATTGAACAGTAGCAGAACAGAGAGCGTCTCAGTGAAACGTAGCTCTTCTTCCTGTTAAAATGTCTTGTTTGACACTTTTCCCCAGTGGCGCTTCTGGAGCCACAGCCATTCAGTCTATTAGCGTTCTGTAATTGTGCCTGTGTGCTATTCATCACTGGTGCCGGGGGGTCCGCCACCCCACCAAGTATGAAATGTAATGGAGACGCGTCCTGTCGGCCACAGAGGAGGAGAAGAGGAAGTGTAACTTGTCTGTCAGATGCAGCAGAGGAAGAAACAGGCACTAAAACACAAAGCCGACTCTATAAATGTTGGCTATGGGTTGATATGTTCGTCAGCATTACATACTGGACAGTCACCTTTCTCCAAAACACAGTCGCTACCACTGCATTATCTTCCCGGTGTTACACCAAAATCTGTGCCCATCAGAAATTGTGACCCGCATATCCACGTGTTCTGTGTGTTCAGGATCACATCCATACTTTACGGAACACCGGGGTTTGCAGTACGAAAACTACTGAAGAAATGAAGCATAACCACTTTGACTGCCTGGACTGACTGGGGATACCGGTTGGGGACTGGGGCAGAAAAATGCTCCCAGGGGTCCACAGCTGGAAGAAGGACGTTTTCTTATTGCGCTGTCACGGCAGGAAAATGAAAAATCAATTCAACCAAAACACAGAATGCATAAAAACCACTTAATGGAAATCTAGAATAAATGTAAATTATGGGTGTGTTGAATTCAGCTGATGGTGTGTAATGTCATAGATGGATGGATGGATGGAAGGATAGATACTGTATTATTGCTATGCAACAATGTTGGTGGTAATTGTTTTGCTGCAGTATGGCAGCTTGGTTCCAGTGCAAAGACAGAAAAACAAGCAGCACCATAAATCATTACATCACACACACAAGAAGGTCTGTGAGAATGTGTACAGTGAATATGTACGACATGAACAGTCCAGCTCCCAGCATATCAATGACTGATGTACCGGTGCAAACAAGTCCAGTCTGAGTCCAGTGCAGTCTGAGTCCAGTGCACAGTGCATTCAGGTCAGTATATGGTAAGGGGCCTAGCAGGGTACTGGTATTGGTTAAGTGTACTGGTATTGGTTAAGTGTACTGGTATTGGTTGTGTTGCTGTGTAGGTTCAGAGGCATCAGCTTGCAAATTGTGCAGGGCTGATTTGTATTGAGGAGGCTTATTATTAATTATCTTCATTAATTATTATCTTTATTATTATTATTACTTTGGTCCTTGTATAACCACAGTGACAGCTGTGTCCACATTCTTGACACAAAGTCAAACACGTCTTCGGTGGGTGTTGGACTCCACCAAGCTTGTCCCTCGTCTCCGATTCTGTTTGTGATATTCATGGACAGGATCTCAAGGTGCAGCCAAGGTGAGGAGTGTGTCCGGTTTGGGAACCTCAGGATTGCATCTCTGCTCTTTGCAGATGATGTGGTTTTGTTGGCTTCATCAGAACACGACCTCCAGCGCCCACTGGGGCGGTTTGCAGCTGAGTGTGAAATGGCCGGGATGAGAGTCAGCACCTCCAAGTCTGAGGCCATGGTTCTCTACCGGAACATGGTGGATTGCTCCCTCCGGGTTGGGGATGAGTTGTTGCCTCAAGTGAAGGAGTTCAAGTATCTCGGGGTCTTGTTCATGAGTGAGGGTAGGATGGAGCGGGAGATTGACAGGTGGATTGAGGCAGCATCAGCAGTAATGTGGACGTTGTACCGGACCGTTGTGGTGAAGAGGGAGCTGAGCCGGGAGGCAAAGTTCTCAATTTACCAGTCAGTCTTCGTTCCAGCCCTCACCTATGGTCATGAGCTTTGGGTAGTGACCCAGAGGGTGAGATCGTGGACACAAGTGGCTGAAATGAGTTTCCTCCGTAGGGTGTCTGGGCTCAGCCTTAGAGATAGGGTGAGGAGCTCGGACATCCGGAGGGAGCTCGGAGTAGAGCCGCTGCTCCTTCATGTTGAAAGGAGCCAGTTGAGTTGGTTTGGGCATCTGATTAGGATGCCTCCTGGGCACCTTCCTTTGGAGGTTTTCTGGGCACCTGCAACTGGGAGGAGACCTCGGGGTGGACCCAGAACTCGCTGGAGGGACTACATGTCCAGTCTGGCCTGGGAACACCTTGGGATCCTCCAGGAGGAGGTGGAGGGTGTTGCTGGGGAGAGGGAGGTCTGGAGTGCCCTACTTAGCTTGCTGCCACCACGACCCGACCCCGGAAAGCAGCTGATGATGAGATGAGATGAGATGAGATGAGATGAGATGAGATGAATTGAGGTGAGGTGAGGTGAGGTGAGATGACATGAGATGAATTGAGATGAGATGAGGTGAGGTGAGGTGAGATGAGATGAGATGAGATTATTATGGTTTGCATGTATGGTGTATTGTGTGAATGTGCTGACTCAGTATGACATGTGTGTATGTGTGTGTGTGTGTGTGTGTGTGTGTGTGTGTGTGTGTGTGTGTGTAGAACTTTGTTCACCTGGGCTGTGTTGTGTAAGTTATGCATTAATGTGTGTGGAGGCTTGGACAGTGTGATTGTTCTGGGGGTTTTTTCAGCAGTGTCTGTGATCTGTATTACTGACTGTTTAATGGCTGGACCTCGGAGGAACAGGCTGACAGAGATGCAGATGAAAGGTCAGATGAAATGCGACAGCAGAGGACGGGCGGTACCGGGCAGCACCCCGGTGTGAACGCCTGAAACTGAGTCTGACTGCAGAAAAGACCGGAAAAAGAAAACCCCTCGACGCCGCTGCAGCTTTCCATGGTCGAGTAAAGGTTGAAAATAAACCCGCTCTCTACTGAAGCGGCGGGCGCAAAAGCGAATCCCAGAATAACTGAGAGGAACGCCTGCCCTTAATCAGGACCGGATTCTCCCTGAAAACCAGGAGACGGCTTCTGCCAAAAACACAACGCGTAAACAACACCCTCCACACGCATGTAAACATCTCAGCAGGACGCCAGGTGTTTCCAGCCACCACCGCTGCATAGTGGGTCTGTGTGTGTGTGTGTGTGTGTGTGTGTGTGTGTGTGTGTGTGTGTGTGTGTGTGTGTTCTTTGTGAGAGTTATGTATGTTGTTAGGGAATTTAGAGACTTAACAAAGGTGAAGAACTAAAAGAAAACACACACACACACACACCTGTACAAAAGAGCTGCAGGCGGCTGACTTAGTGGCAGCAGAAATATGTTGTCCCAACAGAAAGTTGCACAACACCGCGGCGCTCCCGGCAGGCTGGAGGGGAGCCAGGTCTTCACCCACAGGAGCAGGTCTGACACTAAATCTTACGCCGATGCCTCGTCAAGCAGACCGGCTCGCTTCTGCTTTGTAAACCTCAGTCGCCCTGCAACGTCACATGGACTGCCGAGGTGAGAAAGCGTGTGTGTGTGTGTGTGCGTGTGTGCTCAAAATGAGGTACAGGAAAAAAATAGAGATGCAACATAGCAGTGGTGACCTTCGAGCAGCCTGGCAAGGGGTCAGACCAGTGGCCTCCATTAGTGTCAGTGCAGTGGAGGATGCTGATCTGAGCTGTCGCCCACTTTCAATTCTTCTGTCTCTCGCTTTGAAAGGTCTGGTTTTACTCATCGGGTTTCCAGGTGGAGGGAGTCCCCTGTACCCCAGGATGATGCTGTGATGTCTCAGGAACGGGTCACCACCTTATTTAAGAAGTCTGTGAATGTTGTCCTTCTTATTTAAGAAAATGAACACAAGGAAGGCTGCCGGCCCCGGGGCCACCTGCGGGCGGGCGCACTCTGCGCTACTGTGCTGACCAGCTCAGCGAGGGCCTCACTAAACTCTTTCAGATGTGGGCCGAATGCTGCCAGTTACCTTCAGTCTGGAGAACTTCCACTATAACCCCTTATTCCGGAGTCACAAACCAAACGAGTCCAGACCCATGGCACTTACATCACTTACGATGAGAAACCTGGAGAACATTTTGAAAGAGAGGTTGTCTCCCTAGCTGATGTTAAACTAGAGCCCCTGCAGTTTGCTCATCAAGCTAGCAAGGGTGTGGAGGATGCAAAACTCTTCATCCCCCACAGAGCTGACGAGCACCTGGAGAGGCCCAGTTCTCATGTGGGACTTTTATCTGCCAACTTCTCTTCGGCTTTAACAAGATGCAACCTCACGTTTGCTTCTTATTTCAGTTTACTTGATCAGCGTTTAATGTTGCTTATAAACCGGTTAACAGACACTTGAGGTCTCGAGGATGCACCAGTGTGGTGGCACCGCTTCTCTTCTGTGGCATGGTGTGAAATAAGGACCGTGTCTTGTCCGTCTGACACACACACACACATATATGTATATTTAATGGGGAAATGGGAGGAAGGAGATCTTCTGTGGAATAAAGACTCGTGCAGCTCTGCTGTCTGAAGAGGGTTGTGGCTGAGGTGAACGCCGCGCTGCCAGCACTGCAACACACAGTCGGCACAGCGCACACAGTGCGTTTTGTTCTTCTCCTTGCTGAACCTCAAACAAGGAAATTCAATTAGCCCTTCCTGTCGGAAAACCTGTTTCTTTCTGGCTGGACCGGCCAGCGGGCCCAGCCCTGCAGACACGAAGGTCCCTGACTGACTGACTGACTGCTGACTGCTGCTGCTGCCTGGTCCACACGTATGCGGGTATTTCTGAAGACGCAGCAGCTTTTACTTTGATTCTGGCATTTTGTCCACACACCACCTGCGTTTCAGGTCACTGAAGACGGACCTTTGGTAAAACCCTTCCAGGGGGAAGACGTTCAGAAACTGCGTTTTCAGCATCGGTGTGTCAACAGGAAGACAGAGTTTCTGGCTTGTTGCTGGCTTTTTTCCAGGCTTTTGATTGGCCAACATGACTTTGACCTCACCTCACCTCGGTCATGTGTGTGTGTGTGGGTCCTGTGATGGACTGGCGGCCTGTACAGGGTGTCTCCCGCCTGCTGCCCAGTGACTGCTGGGATAGGCTGCAGCATCCCCACGACCCTGGATGGGATAGGTGGCTTGGATAATGGATGGATGGATGGATGGATGGATGGACGGATGGATGGATGGACGGAGGTCAGATACCACCACTTAGCGTGGAAAGAAGGCCAAAACAGGAAATAGATGAAAAGGAAAAGTGTTTCTATGTTTGTGTGCGCATTTGTGACTTCATGTGTGTGTGTTTAGTTGGTGTTTTTTAAATTTAATTTTTAAAGTCAACCAAAATATGCACTGTCAACCAAGCAGCTAAAACTATACACACACACACACACACACACACACACACACACGTATATACATACACACACACATACACACACATACATACATACACACACACGTACATACACACACACATACATACATAGGAGATACAGCAACGCCTAAATTCCAACATGAAGTCCAGACCGACTGTCTTCTGTCCCGTCATCTTTGCGTAGCTCGTCTGTCTCACAGCAGTTTCCCCACTGTGGCGTCTGGACATAACGAAGCAGCAGGTTCTGCTGAGAAACCTCCCGCCAGCCATCGGAGGGTCTCTGCGGACAGACAGGAAGACACAAAGAGAGAGGCTTTGGCTCGGCGGTCTCAGCCCGGAGCTGGAAAGCTTACAGCGGAGCTGAAATCCCGCCACGCAGCCTCCTCCATCCCACGCTGCATTATGGGAACAACAGGCCCATGGCAGCAAATCCTCTCTTCCACCTAGAGCGGCCCCTGCATCCCTCCGTCCCTGCTTAAAGAGGGATAACACCGCCCTTTCTCTCCCTAAACAGTGTCTAATACCCCGCGGGGCTGCGCTGTTATCTCCGGCTGCTGCTTAGGCCGGATTTAAGTGTTCTCAGGCTAAGCTAAGCTAAGCTAAGCTAAGCTATTCGTCCAGGCTCCAAATGAGCAGGACTTGTCGCGTCCTTTTTTCTCCGCAGTCTGTTTACCGACGTTTTCAAAATAGGATGGACAGACAACACAATAACTCCACACAATGCCGATAAAGCAGAGGGGCAAGTAGGAAGCAAGACAGAAACAATACAAGACCGAGCAAGGACCAGGACAAGACAAGTACTACAAACCCAAAACAGAATCCTAGACTAAGACTAAGGACATAAAATAAATTGATATAAAAATTATAAAAATATATGTACAATGATAATAAGAACATGAATTCTAAAACACCAGATAATGGTTGTTGGTCGGTCTGCTGTCCATCACATCAAAATTTCATCTTTCAGCTTGTTCGCTGTCTCTCAGGGGGCGCCACAGTGGATTTGATAGTTTCCATCGGTACCCTGTGAGGGCACAGCACCAATGGCAGCCGTTGTTAACACAGGCCTCAACCGTTCCGGTGGGGAGCCTCGACCGATCCGGTCTGGAGCCTCAACCATTCCGGTATGGAGCCTCAACCGATCCGGTCTGGAGCCTCGACCATTCCGGTCTGGAGCCTCAACCATTCCGGTCTGGAGCCTCAACCATTCCAGTATGGAGCCTCGACCGATCCGGTCTGGAGCCTCGACCGATCCGGTCTGGAGCCTCAACCATTCCGGTATGGAGCCTCAACCGATCCAGTCTGGAGCCTCGACCATTCCGGTCTGGAGCCTCGACCATTCCGGTCTGGAGCCTCGACCATTCCGGTATGGAGCCTCGACTGATCTGGTCTGGAGCCTCGACCGATCCGGTCTGGAGCCTCGACCATTCCGGTATGGAGCCTCAACCGATCCAGTCTGGAGCCTCAACCATTCCGTTATGGAGCCTCGACCGATCTGGTATGGAGCCTCGACCGATCCAGTATGGTCTTGTCAATCTGTGTGATGATTTGGCAAAATTTTACATTGGACACCCTTCCTGACACAACCACTAACCCTATGGACAGGGGCACAGGTAAAGGCTGGATGCCATCCCAGTATTCATGGACTTGCGCCATGCCTGCTGCCAAATCACAATTTCACGTTACTACTACTACCACTACTACTACTACTACTAGTACTACTACCACTACTACCACTACTACTACTACTACTACTACTACTACTACTACTACTCTCGGCTGCTCCTGTTAGGGGGCGCCACAGCGGATCATCCGTTTCCATCTCTTCCTGTCCTCTGCATCTTCCTCTGTCACACCAGCCACCTGCATGTCCTCCCTCACCACATCCATAAACCTCCTCTTTGGCCTTCCTCTTCTCCTCTTCCCTGGCAGCTCCATATTCAGCGTCCTTCTCCCAATATACCCAGCATCTCTCCTCCACACATGTCCAAACCATCTCAATCTTGCCTCTCTTGCTTTGTCTCCAAACTGTCCAATCTGAGCTGTCCCTCTAATATACTCGTTCCTAATCCTGTCCTTCGTCGTCACTCCCAATGAAAATCTTATCATCTTCATCTCTGCCACCTCCAGCTCCACCTCCTGTCTTTTCATCAGTGCTACTGTCTCCAAACCATGTAACATATCTGGTCTCACAACCATCTTGTAAACCTTCCCTTTAACTCTTGCTGGTACCCTTCTGTCACAAATCACTCCTGACACTCCACCCTGCCTGCACTCTCTTCTTCACCTCCCTTCTGCACTCCCCGTTACTTTGGACAGTTGACCCTAAGTATTTAAACTCATATGCCTTCATCACCTCCACTCTTTGCATCCTTGCAAATCACAATTTCACTTTCATGTTGCTAAAATACTTGATCGATCATTCAGGGATTTTTGGGAAGTCCGGTTGGTCTCACATCTTACAAAAATCCTTCAGGGGGCGCTCCATTATGCCCCCGATTCTTTCCAGTTTGACAAAATTAAGGACTTCTCTTATGCGTAGGCTGTAGGAAGGAAGTGCTGGAGATTTCGTCTGGCTAGCAGGGCGACAGGGGCCGTGAAGCTGCCTCTAGGGCGAACAGTGGTGCTGTGGGCAGAGTCACACTGAACAGTGCAGTCATAGCATCAGGTCCAATCGATTTTCCAGTAACCTTCGACAATGATCAGAAGATTTCCGCCCTGTAGGACCGTAGTGTTTATTGATTGTTGAGTGTTTATCTTTACAAGGCAGATAACCTGTCAGGCGTGGCGAGCGGACCAAGGTTTGTCTGACTTTAGCGACACACTGTTAGCTGATATGGATAGATCCACTTGTAAGTGGCTGTGGCAAGTCTGTTGTCAGGAGGGCGCTTGGGCAGAGGGACGGAGGCAAATATCCTCAGTCACAGATATATTTATTACGACACATACATACAGACACGGAGAGGGCACAGAGCCGGCCACAGACCTGGCCAGCATGTAGAGGCTTCCCAGTCTTTCCCCGGCACACCTCGCACCCCTTCCTCCCTTCCCCACCTCCGTGTCCTCGTGGTGACAGTCACCCGGCGGCGGCGGCCCCGCCCAGCGCAATGTGCTGTCTGTAGACACACGGCATCTCCCTGGATCTCCGTCTGTCTCTCTCTCTCCATCGGCACCAGCCTGCCGTCTCAGTCATCTGGTATCTTCTCTGGTGGTGGTGGGGCTCCGCTTGCCGTGCTGGCCCCAGTGGGCGAACCTGTAGCTCAGCAGGGAGGATGAAGGCCCCACAATCACACCAACTCGCCTGCTCCTCCCCACTGGTACGACCAAGCCACAGCGAGCCTGTCCAGTTTGCTCTTCTTCTTCTTCAGGATCAGTTTCCAGTTCGAACACGAATGGCTGAAGTACTCCTGTAGTACTACTTGACAGTGTGTAGCATGCAGTAGCAAGTAAGACAGGACACAAGTACTGCGACTGACAAGCAGAGTCGACGGTGAGCAGGTATATGTACTGCAGGCGTGTGGCGGAGGGCGGGGAGGTTTGAACTGAAGGCGGGGAAATTTGGACATTTGGATAATTTGGATATTTTTAACAAGGGAGAAGGAGTAGACGTGATTTCCAGGATTTTAACAAGATACTTGACCTTATTTTGCATAAAAAACCACCAGACGAGCAGAGCAAAACCTGACTGAGGGGGACTTTTTTGGATTTCCCCCCCTTTCTCTCCCCAATTGTACTTGGCCAATCACCCCACTCTTCCGAGCCGTCCCGGTCGCTGCTCCACCCCCTCTGCTGATCCGAGGAGGGCTGCAGACTACCACATGCCTCCTCCCATACATGTGGAGTCACCAGCCGCTTCTTTTCACCTGACAGTGAGGAGTTTCACCAGGGGGACGTAGCACGTGGGAGGATCACGCTATTCCCCCCCAGTTCCTCCTTCCTCCAAACAGGTGCCCCAACCGACCAGAGGAGGCGCTAGTGCAGCGACCAGGACACATACCCACATCCGGCTTCCCACCCGCAGACACGGCCAATTGTGTCTGTAGGGACGCCCGACCAAGCCGGAGGTAACACAGGGATTCGAACTGGCGATCCCCGTGTGAGGGGGACTTTAAGTAAACTAGACGTAGAGAATGAATCTGAGCGTCGATATATGACGTCATCCCCATCAGAACAGGCACTGGCTCGAGGAATGTGTGCGATGGTGGAGCAGTGGGTGGGTTAGGAAACTGAGGGAATATGCTGCTATCAAACCTGCGCACCCGTAGATACCTGAAGAAGTTGTTTAGGTCGGTCACATTTTTAAATTACTGTTGGAAAGATGCGAAGGCGTTATCGATATATAGGTCTTTAATGTTTTGATGCCCAGCTTGGATCAAATAGTGAACGCACCATCTACCAAAGGTGGAGGAAAAGCACGATTTGCAGTTATTGAGGCTGACGTAGTGCTGTCGGAGATCAAAACAACCACCGAACTGAGTCCAGATTCTCAAGGATGTGCTGACATTCTTCATGCAGTCAGACGAGGGACTCTTCATAGGAACATGAGCTCATGCTGGATCATGACTTAATGCTCATTCTCCTATTGAGCTGGTACTGATACGGTGCAAACACACCAAGTACGACCACAGACTGTGTCTGAGTAGGTCAGACTGGGGGGGGGCGTCACATGAAGTGGTCTGGTTCCGGTATCTCTGTGTGATTGACAGGTGGATGACTCAAAGTGAGACATGAAACAAGATGAGCCGACAGGACACAGTCAATAACACAGCGTTAACACGGACCCGTCAGTAAGACATAACTTCACCCAGAACACGGAGGACACCCTGGAGGACACGCTTCCACTGGTTGATGGGAGTGTGATGTTTGTGTGTGTGTGTGTGTGTGTGTGTGTGTGTGTGTGTGTGTGTGTGTGTGTGTGTGTGTGTGTGTGTGTACACGTTCTGCTATCTGCAGTGCAGTGGTGTGGCTTCGTTTGCTAAGTCAATCGAGATTGTTTTTCACTTGTATTATAAACAATGATCTAGCTGATACAGAGCTCCTGCTGCGTCTGTCTTGTCAGTGTCCAAGTGCACCAGGTCCAACTTCCTGGTGAACATTTGCTTTGCAAATAAGGGGCGTCCGGGTAGCGTAGCGGTCTATTCTGTTGCCTACCAACACGGGGATCGCCAGTTCGAATCCCCGTGTTACCTCCGGCTGGGTCGGGCGTCCCTACAGACCCAGTTGGCTCGGTGCATAAGTGTAGTCCACTGACGTGTGGTTTCTCCTGCAGCGGTCACACCAGTTCCCAGCTTGTTGGCGTGTGCTGTGGACAGTGGCACATGCTTCATGATGCCTGCGAGATTTACCATGGACACATGTCAACCACACGCACACCACTGTCCACGCACTCCTCATCCTCACGTGACTTGACATGGACAACCTGAAACTTTTCTCCCGTTTGCTGGCAGGTGCAGGTGAAAGTGTGTCGGCAGTTCTGTGCATGGCGCTGGCATGTCCATCCATCCATCCATCCATCCATCTATTTATCCATCCATCTATCTATCCATCCATCCATCCATCCATCCATCCATCCATCCATTATCCGAACCGCTTATCCTGCTCTCAGGGTGGCGGGGTTGCTGGAGCCTATCCCAGCAGCCACTGGGCGGCAGGCGGGGACACACCCTGGACAGGCCAGCAGGCCGTCACAGGGCCGACCTTTATCCATTACCGTTGACATGTGTCCATGGTGAATCTTGCAGGCATCATGAAAAACATGCCATTGTCCACAGCACACGCCATCAAACAGGAAACTGGTGTGACTGCTGCAGGAGAAACCGGAAGTCAGTGGACTACACTTAGGCACAGAGCCGACCGGCCGTGTCTGCAGGTGGGAAGCCGGATGTGGGTATGTGTCCTGGTCGCTGCACTAGCGCCTCCTCTGGCAGGCCGGGGCGCCTGTTCAGGAGGGAGGGGGAACTGGGGGGGAATAGCGTGATCCTCCCACGCGCTACGTTCCCCTGGTGAAACTCCTCACTGTCAGGTGAAAAGAAGCGGCTGGCGACTCCACATGTATGGGAGGAGACATGTGGTAGTCTGCAGCCCTCCCCGGGTCAGCAGAGGGGGTGGAGCAGAGACCGGGACGGCTCGGAAGAGTGGGGTAATTGTCCGGGTACAAATGGGGAGAAAAGGGGGAGGGAAATATGTAAATTAAAATGTACTTTGCAGACGAAACAGATTGTGATTGTGAGCGCGTGCATGCAAGAAGGTGTGCACAGGCCCACGTGTGTGTTGGTACAACACACAAGGCGAGTCGCTTGCCTCCCAAGCCGAGCGGAGCTCCACTGGCAGGCCAACCCAGCCAGTGGAGCTCCGCTCGCCTCCCAAGCCGAGCGGAGCTCCACTGGCAGGCCAACCCAGCCAGCACAGACGGCCATGCTGAGGGTGATCAGACACGACCTGCTCCATCCAGGCTGATGGAGAAAGAGCTCCGTGTTTAAAGTAAATCCTGGACTTTTGGAGGAGAATAAAGTTTCCGCTGTTAACATTTCCTGCACCCCTTCCTCTCCCCTCCCCTCCTCTCCCCTCCTCTCCTCTCCCTTAATATTTCAAGTAACTCCTGCAGACGTTGAATAATTCAGAACTGCAATAAGCTCAGAGGTTACCTGCTGGGGCTCCGGGCAAACACTCACCAAGTATTAAACTGTGGCTCTGGAAGAGTTACGGTCTGCAATGTATTTATGGGGACCACCAGGGATACTTCTCTCTTTTTTGGGGGGGGGGGGGAAGGACCCAGACCACCAGTATGAAAGTGACGAAGTGATGTTTCCGAGGGCTGACCACAGACACTGGACCGCGTTCAGAAGGATGAAAAAGGAGAAGGAGGGATGTGAAGTCGACTCTGCTCCCACTGGGAGTTCCCTCAGAACCAACAGGGTCAAGAAGGGTCATACCCATCTGTCTTCCTTCGTACACTATCTATCTATCTATCTATCTATCTATCTATCTATCTATCTATCTATCTATCTATCTATCTATCTATCTATCTATCTGTCTATCTGTCTGTCTGTCTGTCTGTCTGTGTCTTTTTCATGTCATTGAAGTCTCTCTCCAGTAAAGGTGGAGGGCAGTAAAGGTGGGAGGCAGTAAAGGTGGGGCAGTAGAGGTGGAGGGCAGTAAAGGTGGGCAGTAAAGGTGGAGGGCAGTAAAGGTGGGAGGCAGTAAAGGTGGAGGGCAGTAAAGGTGGGAGGCAGTAAAGGTGGAGAGCAGTAAAGGTGGGGGCAGTAAAGGTGGGGGGCAGTAAAGATGGGAGGCAGTAAAGGTGGGGGCAGTAAAGGTGGGAGGCAGTAAAGGTGGAGGGCAGTAAAGGTGAGGGCAGTAAAGGTGGGGGGCAGTAAAGGTGGGAGGCAGTAAAGGTGGGAGGCAGTAAAGGTGGAGGGCAGTAAAGGTGGGGGCAGTAAAGGTGGGGGGCAGTAAAGGTGGGAGGCAGTAAAGGTGGGAAGCAGTAAAGGTGGGCGGCAGTAAAGGTGGGGGCAGTAAAGGTGGGGGGCAGTAAAGGTGGGAGGCAGTAAAGGTGGGGGGCAGTAAAGGTGGGAGGCAGTAAAGGTGGGGGGCAGTAAAGGTGGGGGGGCAGTAAAGGTGGGAGGCAGTAAAGGTGGGAGGCAGTAAAGGTGGAGGGCAGTAAAGGTGGAGGGCAGTAAAGGTGGGACAGTAAAGGTGGAGGGCAGTAAAGGTGGGGGCAGTAAATGTGGGGGGCAGTAAAAGTGGAGGGCAGTAAAGGTGGAGGGCAGTAAAGGTGGGGGCAGTAAACGTGTGAGGGAGAACAGGTGGAGGGCAGTAAAGGTGGGGGCAGTAAAGGTGGGAGGCAGTAAAGGTGGGAGGCAGTAAAGGTGGAGGGCAGTAAAGGTGGGACAGTAAAGGTGGGAGGCAGTAAAGGTGGAGGGCAGTAAAGGTGGGGGCAGTAAAGGTGGGGGGCAGTAAAGGTGGGGGCAGTAAAGGTGGGGGGAAGGGTAAGTCTCATGGCCGTCCAGCCCTTCTCTCAGAGTGTCACGATCTGCCCCGTGACAGCGAGATGCACAGTAGTGATGTCACCCCCCCCCCCCAACGACGCCCCGCATGTGCTCAGTTTCATCCTGGCGATGGTGACTACGGCGTCCTGGTGGTGGCGAGTGATGATGACGTCACTCACACTGACTCGCCAGCAGGTGTCATGGCGTCAGACGTCGTGACTTATGGCGGCTGGAAACACGCGGGAGTCAAACCCTTACAGACACCTGCTGGCCTGCTGCTGTCATGACACTCTGGTGTCCATCCTGCAGCCAGACCAGGACTCCCTGACGGACTTCCTGCTTCCTCTGTGGTTTTTGTGCTGGCTTCATTTACCTCAGTGTTTACTCACTCTGTGTGTGTGTGCGTGTGTGTGTGTGTGTGTGTGTGTGTGTGTGTGTGTGTGTGTGTGTGCACGCGCAAGTGCTCACATGTTCACCCCTGAACTAATATCAGGGGGCTCAGTTTGGTACACACACACACACACACACACACACACACACACACACACACACACACACACACACACACACAATGGCAAACAGACTTGAAGTCAAATACAAAGACACACAGTAGTAGTCCTAGCAGCAGCAGTAGTAATAGTAGTAGTAGCACCAATATTACCAGAGTAGCGGTAGTAGTAGTACTAAGTAGTAGTAGTAGTAGTAGTAGAAGTAGCAGCAGAGGTAGTAGCAGAAGTAGAGGTAGTAGTAGTACTAATACTAAGTAGTAGTAGCAGCAGAGGTAGTAGCAGAAGTAGAGGTAGTAGTAGTACTAATACTAAGTAGTAGTAGTAGTAGAAGTAGTAGCAGAAGTAGAAGTCCTAGTTGTATTATGCTTGTTATTATTGTTACGTATTGTTGATTTTTGTTTTTCTTGCCCTTTTGTGTGTTTTGTATGTGTTGTGTATGTGTTGTGTTGTGTATGTGTTGTGTATGTGTTGTGTTGTGTATGTGTTGTGTGTGTGCTGTGTTGCGTATGTGTTGTGTGTGTGTTGTGTTGTGTATGTGTTGTGTATGTGTATGTGTTGTGTATGTGTTGTGTTGTGTATGTGTTGTATATGTGTTGTGTATGTGTTGTGTATGTGTTGAAGTGGGAGAGTACCGCTGGTGTCGTGTGTGGCTGCAGTTTCTCCCTCTCGAAGCCCCCCTTCCCCCCTTCCCATCTTCCCATCCCCCTTCCCATCCACCTTCCCATCCACCCCTGTGTGCCTGTGTTGTGTTTCTCTGTTGTCTTGTTTCACCCCGTTTATTGTGAAGCCACTTTGAGTGTTAGAAAAGTGCTACATAAGTTTATTATTATTATTATTATTATTAATAATAACAATAATAATGATAATAGCAGTATTAGTGTAGCATCAGAATTAATATTACTAGTAGTAGCAAGGGCAGAGTAGCATAAGTAGTAGTATTTATAGGTAAAGACAAGGTAACATGGTTCAGACATATAGCATGGTGGTGACATGGAACATGGATCAGACATGTAACATGGTGCCGACATGGAACATTGTGGTGACATGTAACATGGTACAGACATGTAACATGGTACAGACATGTAACATGGTACAGACATGGTACAGACATGTAACATGGTACAGACATGTAACATGGTACAGACATGGTACAGACATGTAACATGGTACAGACATGGTACAGACATATCACATGGTACAGGCATGTAACATGGTACAGATAAGGTAACACAGTGGTGACATGGTAAAGACATATAACATGGTACAGACATGGTACAGACAAGGTACAGACATATAACATGGTACAGACATGGTACAGACATGTAACATGGTACAGACATGGTAAAGACATATAACATGGTACAGACATGGTACAGACAAGGTACAGACATATAACATGGTACAGACATGGTACAGACATGTAACATGGTACAGACAAGGTACAGACATATAACATGGTACAGACATGTAACATGGTGGTGATATGGTAAAGACATGTAACATGGTACAGACATGTAACATGGTACAGATAAGGTAACACAGTGGTGACATGGTAAAGACATATAACATGGTACAGACATGGTACAGACAAGGTACAGACATAACATGGTACAGATAAGGTAACACAGTGGTGACATGGTAAAGACATATAACATGGTACAGACATGGTACAGACAAGGTACAGACATAACATGGTACAGACATGGTACAGACATGTAACATGGTACAGACATATCACATGGTACAGACATGTAACATGGTGGTAACATGGTACAGACATGTAATGTGGTGGTGACATGGTACAGACATGGTACAGACATGTAACATGGTACAGACATGTAACATGGTGGTAACATGGTACATACATGTAACATGGTACAGACAAGGTAACACGGTGGTGACGTGGAACACTGTGACAACCAACAAGTAAAGAGCCAAACTTAAATAGACAAAAACTTGACTGAATAATGAACAACAGCTTTGGGGCAAATGGTCACAGAGGAAAACTGGACAGGATTCAGGACTGGGCTGGTGTTGTCAGAGCAGGACAAGACCTGTGAAATAGAAACCAGGACTGGAGTGAGACCGGCTGGGAGCGGCCATGACAGTCAAATGGTCACAGAGGAAAACTGGACAGGATTCAGGACTGGGCTGGTGTTGTCAGAGCAGGACAAGACCTGAGAAATAGAAACCAGGACTGGAGTGAGACCGGCTGGGAGCGGCCATGACAGTCAAATGGTCACAGAGGAAAACTGGACAGGATTCAGGACTGGGCTGATGTTGTCAGAGCAGGACAAGACATGAGAAACAGAAACCAGGACTGGAGCGAGACCAGCTGGGAGCGGCCATGACAGTCAAATCACCCCTACGCACGCAGCTTACATCACACACAATTCCAGTGTGCGGAACCAAAAAGGCTCACTAAGGACATAATCCCATTTCTCCAGGGGTCTTCTGGGAGAGTGTGTGTGTGTGTGTGTGTGTGTGTGTGTGTGTGTGTGTGTGTGTGTCTGTGTGTGTCTGTGTGTGTGTGTGTGTGTGACATGGATCACTGCTCCTTTAGTAGTATTAACGTGGTTAAGAGAGCTCTGATCTGACAAGGACAACGTACTGACCTGTGTCAGGTGTCACCATGCACACACACCAACACACACCGACACACACCGACACACACACACACACACACACACACACACACACAGTGTAAACACATCTCAGTCAGTGAATCAGTGTGGCTCCTCTCCCAGTGGAGGCAGATAATCACAGCATGTCCTTTTCCTTTCTTTCTCTCATCACATCTGTCATCCCTCCTTTCCCCCCCTCCTGCCTGTCTCTCTTACTATTCCTGTCTGTCTCTCTTACTATTCCTGTCTGTCTCTCTTAATATTCCTGTCTGTCTCTCTTACTATTCCTGCCTGTCTCTCTTACTATTCCTGTCTGTCTCTCTTAATATTCCTGTCTGTCTCTTACTATTCCTGTCTTTCTCTCTTACTATTCCTGTCTATCTCTCTTACGAATCCTGTCTTACTCTCTTACTATTCCTGTCTGTCTTTCTTACTAATCCTGTCTTACTCTCTTACTATTCCTGTCTGTCTCTCTTACTATTCCTGTCTTTCTCTCTTACTATTCCTGTCTGTCTCTCTTACTATTCCTGTCTGTCTCTCTTACTATTCCTGTCTGTCTCTCTTACTATTCCTACACAACGAACCCTCAGCCTGCTAAACCATTTCTCAGGATATTTACTGAGCTAAGAAGTGAACAAAGACGTTTTAGTCACCATATCTTTCACAACAATGCAATAAAATTCATTATCTCCACCTTGTGACTCCCGACTGAGCTTCCAGAACACTTCGTGGTTACACAACACAGATATCTCAAACTGCAGAGGAACTTCTGGCCTGCAGGCCAGATTAACATGCTGACACATCCAAACTGACCTCCCACAGGATTATGTTTGGACTCTGTTTTGTTCAGAGCGAGTTCAAAAAGCTGGAGCCAGTCCAAAAAGGGGGCTGGTCCAAAAAGGGGCTGGTCCAAAAAGGGGCTGGTCCAAAAAGGGGCTGGTCCAACAAAGGGGCCAGTCCAAAAAGGGGCTGGTCCAAAAAGGGGCCGGTCCAATTGCAGCTTGGAACACTGATCCGGTGTATTTGAGAAACAAGGCAGGAAAATTGTGAACAACAGTCGCTGCAGAGACAAAGTCGCTGTTGTTACAACACCCGGCGGTCTCCATGATCACGTCACGTGTTTGCACATCGTGCACGGTGCCCGCGTCATGTGACTTGCTCTTCTGTGACACACTTCCCGAAAAAAACTCATCATTCACCACCGCTGTCTTCCTTGTTTACAATTCTGTTGCCTCCAATCTCGACTAAGAAGCGGCTTGGATCAGTGTGACAGGAGGAGTTATGACATTACATTATATTATACTGCATGACATGACATGACATGACATGACATGACATGACATGACATGGCATGACACTATATTATACTGCATCACATGACATGACGTGACATGACATGACACTATATTATACTGCATCACATGACATGACATTACACTATATTATACTGCATCACATGACATGACATTACACTATATTATACTGCATCACATGACATGACATGACACTATATTATACTGCATGACATGACATGACATGACACTATATTATACTGCATCACATGACAGGACATTACACTATATTATACTGCATCACATGACATTACACTATATTATACTGCATCACATCACATGACACTATATTATACTGTATCACATGACATGACATGACATTACACTAGATTACACTGCATCACATGACATGACATGACATGACATGACATGACATTATATTATACTGCCTCACATGACATGACATGACATTACACTATATTAAACTACACTCAGTGGTATTAAGATTCTGTTGTTGTCGCTCCTCACAGCTGTAAAATGACACACATGGCACATCTGCTCTGGTCCTAAAATTACAGGTATTGTGGGTAATAATTAACATTATAGGATCCCCCATAAAACTGCATGTAATCCATCACACACACACACACACACACACACACACACACACACACACACACACACAAACACACACACACACACACACACACACACCCTTAGGTGCTAACATTTGACAGAAGGCACCTGCAGCCAAACCTCGGTGAGTCACCTCGGCGTAGAAATAACTAAATAAATAACAGTCACATGACGAGTGAATTCCTCGGCCATGTGTCTGTCGCACCTGAGCACCAATAAAAACGTCATCCAGCCTCTTCAGCACAACAGCAGCATATGACACACTGACCCCTTATGATGGCTTTAAAAGGTTATAATTAACAAGAACAGACAGACATAACAAGAACAGACAGACAGAGACAGACAGAGAGAGACAGAGAGAGAGAGCTGACTGACTGGGATGCTGTAATGACGGGCTGAAATCCAACCCGCGGCGTGGTGCAGGTTTCTGCTGGTGAACTGAACGGAAAGAAAACTGCAGAAATTTGTGAGATTTGAACCTGTGAAGATTCCTTTTGTCCCGGAGCCCACCAATTATAATAATTAGGGGTCCAAGCAGCGAAGCTGGTGGACCCCTATTGTATTTGTTAGGATTATTATTATTTTTCTCCGCTAAAAGTGTGTGAGGCTCAGCAACCATAAGCCCTAGACCAACCAACTTTGGTACGTGGATTCCTATGGCCCCCCCACTACTCAGGCACCACAAATCACCCATGTCCGCCAGATGGTGGCG
>JAJHIY020002217.1:2500-5000 GCA_022114975.2 Lampris megalopsis | reverse complement strand
ACAGTGGAGTGCAACCACAGGATCAGCTTTCAAAGCTCCTGGATCACAAGCTCAATAACCAGCTAATAATGAAGAGGTCAAAGGTCAGGGACACATTGATCAGACAGTACGCCGCTGGAATGAGTGTGTGATGAAGAATCTTAACACTGAATTAGATGGAGGTGATGGAGGAGCCGAGAGAATGTCCGTCAACCCACGGGGAACATTGATGACACACCCGTGTCAGTCTAGTACAACAATCACATCAGGAGCAAATCAGTCCATCCGTCCATCCGTCCATCCGTCCATCCGTCCATCCGTCCGGCCGTCCGTCCACTCATCCTCATAACTGTGGACATGACTTGATGTGTACAACTTGAAACTTGTCACCGTGTGCTGGGAGGAGCAGGTGAAGGTGTGCTGGGAGGTGCAGGTGAAGGTGTGCTGGGAGGTGCAGGTGAAGGTGTGCTGGGAGGAGCAGGTGAAGGTGTGCTGGGAGGTACAGGTGAAGGTGTGCTGGGAGTAGCAGGTGAAGGTGTGCTGGGAGTAGCAGGTGAAGGTGTGCTGGGAGTAGCAGGTGAAGGTGTGCGAGCAGGTGAAGGTGTGCTGGGAGGTGCAGGTGAAGGTGTGCTGGGAGGAGCAGGTGAAGGTGTGCGAGCTGGTGAAGGTGTGCTGGGAGGAGCAGGTGAAGGTGAAGGTGTGCTGGGAGGTGCAGGTGAAGGTGTGCTGGGAGGAGCAGGTGAAGCTGTGCTGGGAGGAGCAGGTGGAGGTGAAGGTGTGCTGGGAGGTGCAGGTGAAGGTGTGCTGGGAGGAGCAGGTGAAAGTGTGCTGGGAGGAGCAGGTGGAGGTGTGTGGACGGTTGTGTGCGTGTTGTTGACATGTGTCCACGGTGAATCTTGCAGGCATCGCAAAACACACGTGCCATAGTCAACAGCACACGCCAGCAAACAGGAAACTGGTGTGACCGCTGCAGTAGAAACCGGAAGTCAGTGGACTACACTTATGCGCCGAGCCGATTCCACCAATAGGGAGCCACCAGGGAGAAGAGTGACAGGTGGGTGGAGCCACGCGTAAGACACCGATGACGTCATCGTGAGCCTCCAAACTTTGTGCTGTTCTCAAAGAAAGGACGTCTGGTCTCTCATCAAACACGAGTCAAGGCTGCAGAGCGATGGCGGAGAAACACAACAATGGTACACGTGGTGTGTACCACTCTACTAACGCATCAAGTGACGCTGAGTACTACAGTATACGGTACTAATACAGCACGGAGAGAGGATAAATACACGGAGGTCTAACATAACTCAAACACACCTCCTCAGCTGTGAGGAGCTCGTTAGGGAGAACACGAGATTAGTCATTCACAGAGGAGAGCTACAAACCTGGCAACCCGCCTGCTCTACTTCTAATGGATATCAGCTGCCAGGTTGGGACTGCTTTGGCCAACGTACAGCGTATTTCAGCCGGAAGGAGCGCTGTTCCCTCACATCAGCAACGGACACACAAGACCTCCACCTGACTCCTCGTTTTTGTTTCTCATGTCAGACGCCCTAGCAGTAAAGACGGGGTTGACTCCCGCAGCGCGACAGGAGGTGTCATAACTCCAGCCGCCAACAGATGGCAGTGTTCTGTCTGGGATGGTGAAACTGGGGAGGGGAGGCAGGAGCAGATCGGTGGACCCCAGCAGAGAGAGAGACAGACAGATAGATAGATAGATAGACAGAGATGGTGGTAATGAGAGTGTGTGTGTGTGTGTGTGAGACAGACAGACAGACATAGAGACAGATAGAGAGCGCGATGGTGGTAATGAGTGTGTGTGTGTGTGTGTGTGTGTGTGTGTGTGTGTGTGTGTGTGTGTGTGTGTGTGTGTGTGTGAGACAGACAGACAGACAGATAGAGACAGATAGAGACAGATAGAGACAGATAGAGAGCGCGATGGTGGTAATGAGTGTGTGTGTGAGTGTGTGTGTGTGTGTGAGAGAGACAGACAGACAGACAGACAGACAGACAGAGAGCGAGATGGTGGTAATGAGAGTGTCAGTGTGTGTGTGTGTGTGTGTGTGTGTGAGAGAGAGAGAGAGACAGACAGACAGACAGAGAGCGAGATGGTGGTAATGAGAGTGTCAGTGTGTGTGTGTGTGTGTGTGTGTGTGAGAGAGAGAGAGAGAGAGAGAGAGAGAGACAGACAGACAGACAGACAGAGAGCGAGATGGTGGTAATGAGAGTGTGTGTGTGTGTGTGTGTGAGAGACAGACAGAGACAGATAGAGACAGATAGAGACAGATAGAGACAGATAGAGAGCGAGATGGTGGTAATGAGTGTGTGTGAGAGACAGACAGAGACAGATAGAGACAGACAGAGACAGATAGAGACAGATAGAGACAGATAGAGACAGATAGAGACAGATAGAGAGCGAGATGGTGGTAATGAGTGTGTGTGAGAGACAGACAGAGACAGATAGAGACAGACAGAGACAGATAGAGACAGATAGAGACAGATAGAGACAGATAGAGAGCGAGAT
>JAJHIY020002210.1:0-48281 GCA_022114975.2 Lampris megalopsis | reverse complement strand
AAATGAGATGTAGTCTTAACCCCTGAAATGACCCAATCTACCACAGTAGCATCCAGAAACACGTTGCCCTGTTTGTCGTTGATTCAGCGGCGACAGACAGTTTTGCTTGTTACCGTGACTACTAATGAGAATCTCAGCCCTCCTGCTTCTGTCTGGGTGGAGGAACGACGTCCTCGTGTACACAGAGCAGACTATACCATCAAGCTTATGGGAACAAGAAACCATGACCTCGGTATCTGGGTGGGTTGGAAGATGAGGATTCAAACGTAGTCCTGACATCAAACAACACTCGTAGAGGATATAATTTTGTTCTTTTTTTTAGGGGGGGATTTTCCCCGCCTTTTTCGACCCAATTGTACCCGGCCAACTACCTCACTCTTCCTGAGCCGTCCCGGTCGCTGCTCCACCCCCTCTGCCGACCCAGGGAGGGCTGCAGACTACCACGTGCCTCCTCCGATACATGTGGAGTCGCCAGCCGGTTCTTTTCACCTGAGCTGGAGGTGGCAGAGTTGAAGATGCTAAGACTTTCATTGGGAGTGACGAAGAATGAGAGGATTAGGAACAAGTATATTATAGGAACAGCTCAGGTTGGAAGGTTTGGAGACAAAGCAAGAGAGGCAAGATTGAGATGGCTTGGACATGTGTGGAGGAGAGATGCTGGGTATATTGGGAGAAGGATGCTGAATATGGAGCTGCCAGGCAAGAGGAAAAGAGGAAGGCCAAAGAGGAGGTTTATGGATGTGGTGAGGGAGGACATGCAGGTGATGGGTGTGACAGCGGAAGATGCAGAGGACAAGAAGAGATGGAAACGGATGATCCGCTGTGGCGACCCCTAACGGGAGCAGCTGGAAGTAGTAGTAGTAGTAGATTTAAAAGTAAATTAAAATGATAGCCTTATCTGAGATATGGTTAAATCAAGAGAAAGGTATTGATTTTCATATTGAGGGTTATGACTTACATTATGTCAATAGAACCAACGGGGGGGGGGGGGGTATGTGGACAGTGACTTGAATTGCAGACCAGTTAGATACATGACAAGTGTAACTGACGACTTAGTGGAATGCGTAACCGTGGAAATTGACATGGAAAGGGGAAAGGATGACACAAATGTGTTTATTATTTGTGTATACAGAACACCAGGGTCAAATGTAGAGATTTAAAATGAATAGGCTAAATGAATAAGTAAAAGATTTATAATCTGTGGGGATTTCAATATTGACCTCCTCAATGTATGTAAACATAAAACATCAGAATTTCTGGATGCATTATGTAGCAGAGGGCTACACCTATTGATCACTAAGTGCAGTAGAATAAACTTGATTCGTGCAACATTAATTGGCGATATTTTTTATAAATGTCATGGAGAACAATGCTAAAAATGGGCAAGTAATAAATGACACAAGCGACCATTGACCTGTATTTGCAATATAGGGTGGTCAAATCAAGAGAAAGAAGGAGGAAAATCGGTATAGATATGCATGGGTAAGAACTGATGAAGCAATACACAAGTTCAGGAATTACCTCTTAAAAGAGGCGGCCTTCTTCATGGTTACATGTGTGCCAGACCTGGCCTTCTTCATGGTTACTTGCATGCCAGACCTGGCCTTCTTCATGGTTACATGTGTGCCAGACCCAGCCTTCTTCATGGTTACATGTGCCAGACCGGGCCTTCTTTATGGTTACATGTGTGCCAGACCTGGCTTTCTTCATGGTTACATGTGTGCCAGATCGGGCCTTCTTCATGGTTACTTGTGTGCCAGACCCGGCCTTCTTCATGGTTACATGTGTGACAGACCGGGCCTTCTTCATGGTTACATGTGTGACAGACCGGGCCTTCTTCATGGTTACATGTGTGCCAGACCTGGCTTTCTTCACGATTACATGTGTGCCAGATCGGGCCTTCTTCATGGTTACATGTGTGACAGACCTGGCTTTCTTCACGATTACATGTGTGCCAGATCGGGCCTTCTTCATGGTTACATGTGTGACAGACCCGGCCTTCTTCATGGTTACATGTGTGCCAGACCCGGCATTCTTCATGGTTACATGTGTGACCGACCTGGCCTTCTTCATGGTTACATGTGTGACAGACCCGGCATTCTTCATGGTTACATGTGTGCCAGACCCGGCATTCTTCATGGTTACATGTGTGAACGACCTGGCCTTCTTCATGGTTACATGTGTGACAGACCCGGCATTCTTCATGGTTACATGTGTGCCAGACCGGGCCTTCTTCATGGTTACATGTCTGCCAGACCTGGCTTTCTTCATGGTTACATGTGTGCCAGATCTGGCCTTCTTCGTGGTTACAATGCACTCAACAAAAACTGCAGAACTGAAACCGGCCTTTGTTTCCATGGCCCTGTCCACCCCCAAAGCCAAAGTGTGACCGACCACCGTTACCGCATTCCATGCTGTCTGTAGCTGCAGACCAGTAGGCCAAATTACCTGACAAACTATCCCCCACTACACACATACGTACAAAAACACACACATGCACACATGCACACACACAAATACATACACACACATCTGGTATGGAGGAAAAATGACCCCCACTTAATTCCCCCAGAGTCGGTATGTGTGCATGGCCATGTGCTCGTTCATTTGTGTGTGTGAGTGTGTGTGTGTGTGTGCTTACTCACTTCCTGCCTGTCTGCCTGTTTGTGTGCATGTGTATGTGTGTGTGTGTATTTGTGTGTGTGTGTGTGTGTGTGAGGGGGGGGGCTACTCTGAGACATAGTACCCAGTGAGACACTTGGGTGGAAATAAAAGGGCCATTGTTCACCTAGGTGGTCCCTGTAGGACCCAATTCACCCCCCCCCCGCCCGCCAACCTCCTTACAAACACAAGACAAACATGCACACATATTTCGGCAGACAGACGAGCCAACACACAGGTTTGGGTGTGCGCGCGCACAAACATACACACACACACACACACACACACACACACACACACACACACACACACACACAGAGTTGTGGGCATCCAGAGGCTCATAAAGCCTCTAATCAGAGCTTTGTGTTAGTGGGTTGATGGTAGTCGAGCAGTAAATATTTGGGTGCGGGATATAAACGATGGCCTGTGTAAATCAGACAGACACGCACATACGCGCACGCGCACACACACACACACACACAAACACACACAGCAGTCAATTCAGTAGTGTGTAATTCAGCTACTTCCTTCCTATGGGGTGATGATGTTTAGTCTCCCCACACTGCAACCTGATTGGTCCATTTGATCTGTTCCACTTCCTGCTTAGATATGTTGCAACCCCTTAAGCTCAGGTCTAGGATCAGTTGTTATTAGACAGAGTCTTATGTACCACATGTAGGAAGGTGGACCATTAGTCTGAGTTCAGATCTGTGTTTAGCGAGCGATTACCCCAACTACCTCTGTCGGGCTGCTCTGGCTGCGTGAAAGTGTCCAGGACTAGTGGACTGGTTTACTGTTTCGTCCCATCGGTTCGCAAGTCTGCAGGTCTTCTTACGTCCCCTTTTCTGTGGTCTTGTTTTAAACTTGTCAACAACTCCTACCAGACACACACATCCCCACCGCAATGGTCCCAAACCGAAGAGGAGCTGGTAATTTGTATGTTCCTTCCTTTTTGAAGTGTCTAAGAGGAATCATTCATGAGGCACAAGCAAGATCATATGTGAACACAAACAAGGACGTATTCGACAATCACCACAATGACCCTGCCACCACTAAATGGAGTCATGTAACATAAGCTTGGCTGCCACTAACTAACTGTGCAAAGTTTCTGGTTTGTTGTGACCTCACTCTCACACACACACACACACACACACACGGTTCGAATTACGGAGGGGATTGGGGGTCTGACCCTCCTAATTAAGACTTGGACTCCCCCAAAATAGCAGGGGAAAAGAAGGTCGGGGGGTGTTGAAACATTTATATTTCCTTCTTACTTGTTGTTGTAAATATCATAATATGATATTTCCCATATTCATGCCTGGAAGAATCTGGTAATATGATTTCAGACACCCCTAAAGTGGACCACACCATTTTTTCACCCTTTTTCTCCCCAATAGTACCTGGCCAATCACCCCGCTCTGCCGATCCGGCAGGGCTGCAGACTACCACATGCCTCCTCCAATACATGTGGAGTCGCCAGCCACTTCTTTTCACCTGACAGTAACAAGTTTCACCAGGGGGACGTAGCGCATGAGAGGGTCACACTATTCTCCCCAGTTCCCCCTCCTCCCCCCTGAACAGGCGCCCGACCGACCAGAGGAGGCACTGGTGCAACGACCAGGACACATACCCACATCCGGCTTCACACCCGCAGACACGGCCAATTGTGTCTGTAGGGACGCCTGACCAAGCCAGAGGTAACACAGGGATTCGAACAGGCGATCCCCGTGTTGGTAGCCAATGGAATAGACCACCATGGTATCCAGATGCCCCCCAAGTGGACCATACCATTTCTTAACCTTGACGTAAGTTGAACGTCCGTCTCGTCTGCCTGGCTCATCACTCCCATCATTGCGATGGCTAGTGTCCTCATTAAAACCTATGTGTGCATGCATCACACAAGCCAGTAGAGATGTTGTAAATTAATGTAAGTAGCTAGCCATCTAGCTACACCTTTCTTACGTTCAGAGTTTCTGAATTAGAGTCTACTGATCAACACTAACTAGTTTCTAACTTTTGCCTTTATTTAACTTTAGCTAGCTTAAGTTAATGTTTGCCTTACCCAACATTAGGTAACTAATGTTAGCTAGCTGATAGCGCACCTGTTCATTTCCAGTGTTGGCTAAATAACTAGCTAGCAGTGCCCATGGCTTGTCATTTCATTACCAATATAAAATGTCATATGTTATCTAATGTTAGCTAACACCGGTGCTCAGTCATGAGCAGCGAGACAATGGAGGATTTATGTGCATGTGTAGTCTGTCCTCCTGCCAGGTCTACAGTGGTGATGGTGGTCACGTGGCTCAGATCCTGGGCTGTTCTGGTGGCATCTGGACACTGCTTGGCATCCTCCTCATTATATTCTTCATATATTTTACAGTTCCATGATAATTCCGCCATCCTTTTTCAATGCTGTGTTCTGTAAATTGTGTTTTATTCTGTACACACAACTTCCACTGCACGTATCCCTCCTCTGTTGCTCTCCCTGAGTTTTCTTCCTTTTTTCTTTCTCCCTGTTAAAAGGGTTTTTTTTCGGGGGGGGGGGCGCGGTTGTTCCTTATCTGATGCGAGGATCTAAGGACAGGATGTTGTATTGCTGTAAAACCCACTGAGACAAATTTGTAATTTGTGATAATGGGCTATACAAATAAAAGTGACCTGACTTGACTTATAATTAAGTGTTGGCTACTGATTGTAAAGAAAGTTCTGGTCCAGCATTGTGTTGGTCTGTGTATGAGTGAAAATAATGGTCTACTGTTGTGTGTGTAAGTGTGTGTGGGTCTGACTTGCTGGCAGTTTTGCTCTAGAATACTTTGTTGGTAACCACTGACTATACAAGTTGTGTAGTATGTGCCCCATGAGCTGGTGTTATGGATATGATTCATCATCATCTATAGACTGCAGACATTACGTTAAACAAGCAAGATACGGGGCATCCGGGTAGTATGGTGGCCTACTTCGTTGCCTACCAACACGAGGATCGGCGGTTCGAAACCCCATGTTACCTCCGGCTTGGTCAGGCGTCCCTACAGACACAACTGGCCGTGTCTGCGGGTGGGAAGCCGGATGTGGGTATGTGTCCTGGTCGCTGCACTAGCGCCTCCTCCGGTCAGTCGGGGCGCCTGTTCGGGGGGGGGGGGAATAGCGTGATCCTCCCACGCGCTACGTCCCCCTGGTGAAACTCCTCACTGTCAGGTGAAAAGAAGCGGCTGGCAACTCCACATGTATCAGAGGAGGCATGTGGTAGTCTGCAGCCCTTCCCGGATTGGCAGAGGGGTGGAGCGACAGCTCGGAAGAGTGGGGTAATTGGCCAGATACAATTGGGGAGTGAGGGGGGGGGATCCAAAAAAAAAGAAGCAAGATACTGTAAGATGTCAGTTCACTGAAGCGCTTGCTGCGCTGTACTGGGTTCCCTTTACGCCCTGGAGAAAAAGCTGAACCCCCCACCCCCCCCCAATTTTCATTGTATAATTTGCACTCTGACTCACACACACACACACACACACACAGAAAATACTTATTGCATCCCAGGCAAAACTCCATAGCTGTTTTTTTACCGGCTGTCTGAAGAAACCCTTGTGGAAACCTCTTAATTTCCAGACCAAACATGAGCCCACGTAGCCCAGCACACCCTGTCACCACTCCAGCACCACTGCGCACATCTGGCAGACACACTCGGCTGAGTGGGAAACAACTGTACCAAGGGCATGGGGATGATATTGTTAGTGGCAGCAGTCTTACTTGTGGTATAATTATTACAAAAACCTAATTTGTACAACACCACAAAGAAAACAAAGGCTCCGGAGAGCTGATCAATCAAATAAAACTAAACAGCCTAGTGTAGTTACTAGGGGGTAGGCGTAACTAACAATACAATACGCTGTCCACGATAACGATGATTCTACGATACACTGCAAGACAAGCATCCAGGACACATCACGACATCTGTGCAAGTGGAGTAGAAAAAATACCCCTAAAAAGGGAAAACGCATGGATTGTGTATTTATTCACTGCATTGACGCACAGAATTTGACAACTGAGATGAAACAATGTCCAACAATAGAGTCTTAGTTTAGTGTCTCTTTAACTAACACACACACACACACACTTTTTTGCCCCTTAATCTTCTGTATGTGTTGCTGTTGTTTGAGTTTGACTGTCATCAATAAAGTTGGGGGGAAAGTGATCACGGAAACAAAACGCTTCGATAAAAATATCGATAGGTGGCGCCAGTGTCTCGGTAAGGTATCACAAGAGGAAGTGTTACGATATATTTCAGGATCGATATTTTGTCCCAAACCCCAGTAGTTACACGTTTATAACAGCAACACCGGACAAAAGCAGTGAGAACAGAAGGGCAGAGGGGGCACCGCAGCAAAGCATATGAGGGAGGAGAGCTAACTAACTGAAGTGACTCACACGACAAATTGATTGTTAAAATCTGATTTCCACCAAAGCTGATGAACGAAAAACCTGCTGATGAGCTGACTGGAAAAAACAAACAGGCTATACAGATTCTGGTATCCTGTGCACAAATATGCAAATTCGTTTTCATTTGAGTGAAATTTGGGGGAATTACCCCGACAAGGTGAGGCTAAATAACATGTCCAAGGAGGCGTACACGATGTGTGCTTCTTCTGTCTCCCTCTCTTCCGGGCAAACTGGGAGCCAAAAGTGGACCTGTTTCCCAAACCATTACAAACATCCAAACGAATGACAGTTACAATGCCAGGGCAGCACTGCTACCCAGGCTGTCTCAGCAGCGCCCCCTTCAGGACTTCCCAACCCGTCATCAGGCAGCACAGACCAGCTTTACTGACCATCTTAGATTCGGATAGGCTGAAATACATCACCGACATCACAACTGAGAAAAACGGAAACGGCATCCAAGAGGAGTACGTTTGTGGGGCATCCGGGTGGCATGGCGGTCTATTCCACTGCCTGCCAACACGGGGATCGTCGGTTCGAATCCCCGCGTTACCTCAGTCTTGGTCGGGCATCCCCACAGACGCAACTGGCCGTGTCTGCGGGTGGGAAGCCGGGTGTGGATGTGTGTCCTGGTCGCGGCCTCCTCTGGTCGGTCGGGAAGCCTGTTCAGGGGGGAGGGGGAACTGGGGGGAATAGCGTGATCCTCTCACGCGCTACGTTCCCCTGGTGAAACTCCTCACTGTCAGGTGAAAAGTAGCGGCTGGTGACTCCACGTGTAAAGGAGGAGGCATGCGGTAGTCTGCAGCCCTCCAAGGGTCGGCAGAGGGGGTGGAGCAGCGACCGGGACGGCTCGGAAGGGTGGGATAATTGGCCGAATACAATTGGGGAGAAAAAGTGGGAGGGGGTGTACGTTTGCTTGACTCTGCCCGTTTCCCGCCAGTAGTGCCACATTTTGATGGCTCAGATCCATGACGTCATATCAACATACGTTCAAACCATTTTTAGAGCCTATCGTGTGCAACACCATATAGCGAGTTTGGAAGATTTTGAAAAGAAGACACATCACACCACCCCTCAACACACACACACACACACACACACACACACACACACACACACCTCCTCGCCTGCCTTGCTGCCTGAAAATAAAAGTTATTGAGAACAAGCGGCCTTTGAGAAGAAAAGGGAAACAAGAAAATACTGTTAAAATTAATTGCAAAAGAGGAAGTTGCACACGAGTTATTCTTCCGGGAAACTTAATGTATTCTTCTGGGAAACACACACACACACACACACACACACACACACACACACACACACACACGCTTAAATTCTTGATGTGACACTAGTACAGGTTTCATATTGGTGCTTACACTGCTCATAAATGGCCAACCTGGAGCTTTTGACCTGATACTCACCAGGCTCTCGAGCCCCAGCCGGTACGAGAGGGTACGCTCAGGGGACACATTTTAAGATTACGACGCTTGTGACACAGACCTCTTGTAGTGTAACTGTGGGGGAATTGGTTTGTTCTGGGAAACAACGCTCCACCCATCGCTAATCAATCATTGTTAAGTTACCAAGAAACAAGACAATCGCTGTGGAAGGAGGTCAGTGGTGGAGGAGCAAGCTGGACTTCACTGCTGATGCCACACACACACACAGACAGACACACACACACACACACACACAGACACACACAAGAAGGAACGTGCACAGGTTCCATAAGGGCAGTCTGGAGAGAAAGCATAACGTATGGATTCGTGCAGGCCGGGTTCAACACATATTTGCCCCTGTGACCGTACCGTCGAGTTGCTGTTGAATAACAACCCAGACCACCACAGCCTCCGCTTTAACAGAGGAGAGGAGATACGAGGAACTCAGTATGTTGTGCAGACTTTGCCCTTACCTGTTGCTCAAGTCCATTTAGCCCCCCCCCCCACACACACACACACACACAGTCCTCTACACCGGTCATTCCCAGAGACTGGGTCGCCGGAGACGTTATTTGGCTCGTTAGTGCCCTTCCATGGAGTACACTGCTTGCATTATGAACTTACTTGTGTGGTGTGTGACTTCGACAGGGCAGTGTTGTCTCAGATCGTACACGGCCATTGTGCACTTACCGGAAATCACGATCGCAGCGTTTGAGTCAGGCCGTTATGAGCGCACCATCCAGGTACTTATCGTGCCCTGCATGCATGCAGCCATAATTGTCAGCGTGAATGCACTTGTGCACTCAAAATAGCAAGTTTAGGGCGTCCGGGTAGTGTAGTGGTCTATTCTGTTGCCTACCAACACGGGGATCGCTGGTTCAAATCCCCATGTTGCCTCCGGCTTGGTCAGGCGTCCTTCCAGACACAACTGGCCGTGTCTGCGGGCAGAAAGCTAGATGTGGATATGTGTCAAGGTCGTTGCACTAGCGCCTCCTCTGGTCGGTCGGTCGGGGTGCCTGTTCGGGGGGGGGGGGACCAGGGGAGGGGATAGTGTGATCCTCCTACACACTACGTCCCCTTGGCAAAAGTCCTCTCTGTCAGGTGAGAAGAAGCAGCTGGCGACTCCACATGAATGGGAGGAGGCACGTGGTAGTCTGCAGCCCTCCCCGGATCAGCGGAGGGGGTGGAGCAGCGACTGGGAAGGCTCGGAAGGGTGGAGTAATTGGCCAAGTACAATTGGGGAGAAAAAAAGGGGGGGGGGCAAGCAGGCCCAAATGCACAACTGGATATTTGGGATAGGCCTAAAAAGATGGTATTCAGGATAAGTAAACAGAACTTAATGGGCCTAATGAGATTTGACATGGGACTGACCTGATGTGGTTAACGAACTGATTGTTGACTGTTCAACTTGATTGACTGGCTGTTTGACAACAATAGCTTACTTGTTCTGACTATTATAGGCATGATTTATCAAACGCGTCTCTTCGAAATTACTGGTTTACCTATTCGAGATAATACAAGGTGATGCGGAAATGGCAGTAAAATTGGTCAGGAACGTTCATTTATGCACAAATTTGCTCCTCTGGAGATATATGGATGAGGCCTCTGAAGATGTATGGATGATGTATAGATGTATAGATGAGGCCTCTGGAGATGTATGGATGAGGCCTCTGGAGATGTATAGTTGATGTATAGATGTATAGATGAGGCCTATGGAGATGTATGGATGAGGCCTCTGGAGATGTATGGATGACGTATAGATAGATGAGGCCTCTGGAGATGTATAGATGAGGCCTCTGGAGATGTATAAATGTATAGATGAGGCCTCTGGAGATGTATGGACGAGGCCTCTGGAAATGTATGGATGATGTATAGATGAGGCCTCTGGAGATGTATGGATGAGGCCTCTGGAAATGTATGGATGATGTATAGATGAGGCCTCTGGAGATGTATGGATGAGGCCTCTGGAGATATATGGATGATGTATAGATGTATGGATGAGGCCTGCTGTGAACTGGGTCGCGATGGTTTGTCATCTTCCAAAAGTGGGTCCCCAGAGGAAAAAAGTTTTGGGAAACACGGCTCTACAGCAAGTGTTGTGAGGCAGAGTAGGTAAAACTCAACAAGCAGAGGAAGACTTCTCAGCAAGTCCACATGTAAACACACACACACACACACACACACACACTGATGTATCTAGTCATTTAGCATGTCACACTCACACACCCCAGCCTACTTCACTTCCTTTGTCTGCGAGCCTAATTACAGTTCTCTCTACCCGTCTCTTTCTCTGTCTCTGTCATACAATCTCTTCCCATCTTTCTCCCTTTCTCTGTCTGCGAGAGACAATACAAGGACAGAGAGACTTGGTGGAGGAAAAAAAGAAATGTTTGAAAAACTCTTCCTTCTCTGTCTTTTTCTTTCTCTCCCTCACCCCCCCATTCCAGTTACTGTAAATTCTGGCTGTCGTCGCTCTCTTTTCGTCTGTCTTTCTGCGCTCCTGTCCTTGTCTCCCACCATATCGCTCCCTCTCCCTCTCTCTCTCGCTCTAATTCTCTCTCTACCTGTCTCTGTCTCCCTCTCGCTCTCTCCCTGTCTCTCTCTGTCTCTCTTGTCTCTCTCTCTCTGTCACTCTCTCTATCTCTCTCTCTCTCTCTCTCTGTCGCTGTCTCTCTTGTCTCTCTCTCTCTCTGTCACTCTCTATCTCCCTCTCTCTCTCGGATGGACACAAAGCCCGTATCTGTCAAGGGGTGGAAGTAGCAGATGTGCTGTGTAATGTTTTAACAAGATAAAATGTTCCAAGAAGGGACCCAACAACAGGGACAGACACGCTGTATGGGGGGGGGGGTGATGTGGGCTGGACGGGATATGGAAACGGACCGTGTCCTGGTTTTCCCTCCTTAAGAAGACAGAGGCCTTTCTTATTTTGCTTCAGCCGTCTCTGACCAAAGCGGCTCAGCTGGTTCAACTGTTGAACCGAGCGTAACATGCGGCCAGACCCAGACCTCACCCCGGCAGCCAGCTAAACTGATTAGCAGGGCTAACCAGAGTCACATTAAAGCCCCTGGTGCATCAGAATCACCCCATTCACAAGAAGTGGGGCTTGTATCTGTGACACTGGAAAAGAAATGTATTGACAACGCAATAAGTGACCTAAATACTTGCAGCCTTTCAGCCAGTAAAGGTACAGGAAAAAGAGGGATTCAATTCAGCACGAAATAAACATGCAAGAGAAGAGAAGAGAAGAGAAGAGAAGAGAAGAGAAGAGAAGAGAAGAGAAGAGAAGAGAAGAGAAGAGAAGATGAGACTTTATTGTCCGTTCACATAGAAATGTCTCTTGCATCACATACTCTAACAATCAGAATAATGTCATACAACATAGAAGAACGTCGGCAAAACACGAAACATACAATGGATAGTGTCGATAGTGTAGGAGATATGGGGCTCCTCACATACACAACACACTCTGCATATAGACAATATATTACGGTCAATCTGCATGCATACTGCACAAAAAGCATTCTGTCACCGTGCACATCGGAGGCGGTGTTGCACACTAGATTGCAGCGATGGGTGATGGAAATACTGAGGAAGAAGGAGGACATGGAGACAGTATGATAGCAATCTAATGTCAAGAAATATGTCCTTCAAATCAAGTCTGGAAAAGATCCATCCATCCATCCATTACCCAAGCTGCTTGGGCAGCAGGTAGGGAGACACGCTGAACAGGCTGCCAGACCATCACATGGCTCACACACACACATGCACACACACACACACACACACACACACACACACACACACACACACACACACACACACACACACACATTCACACCTAGGGACAATTTAGTACAGCCGATTCACCTGACCTACATGTCTTTGGACTGTGGGAGGAAACCGCAGACACGGGGAGAACACGCAAACGCCACACAGAGGACGACCTGGGATGACCCCCAAGGTTGGACAACCCGGGGTTCGAACCCAGGACCTTCTTGCTGTGAGGTGACAGCACTAACCACTGCACCACTGTGCCGCTCTGGATAAGATGACAAGAAGAAATCAGATTTATGAAACGGGATCAACACTGTGGACCTGGTTCCAAGACCTAATCCAGTAACTGAAGTGACTCAAATGCACGGATATGAACTTGGTGCAGCTGGTGGTAATTCTACTGTGATGAATTAATATTATCAAGTTCGACTAGATGTATATATGATAGCAAAAGCTACAACGGGCAAAAGAAACTCAGCCAGTAAATTCTTGCACGCCAGCTGAAGTATGACAGCATCAGACACACATTCGCCACGGTCCAATCACAGCAACGCATGATGGAGGGAACACTATATAACTGGGGAGCAACCAGTTGACTGTTCACTGAAGCCACTGCTGATGTTCACCCACCTCCACCTTGCCTGCCAACTGTTAAAATTTGCCTCAATATACTGTGTGATTCTATGTAGTTCTACCCAATTGTACCCAGCAAATTACCCCACTCTTCCGAGCCGTCCCGGTCTCTGCTCCACCCCCTTTGCTGATCCGGGGAGGGCTGCAGACTACCACATGCCTCCTCCGATACCTGTGGTGTCGCCAACCACTTCTTTTCACCTGACAGTGAGGAGTTTTGCCAGGGGGACGTAGCACGTGGGAAGATCACGCTATTTCCCCCTCCCCCCCGAACAGGCGCCATGACCGATCAGAGGAGGCGCTGGTGCAGCGACCAGGACACATGCCCACGTTCAGCTTCCCACCTGCAGACACGGCCAATTGTGCCTGTAGGGACGCCCGACTAAGCTGCAGGTAACACGGGGATTCAAACCGGCGATCCCCGTGTTGGTATGCAACGGAACAGACCACCACGCCACCTGGACTCCTATGCAGTTCTTGATAGACAGGTACTTCTTGGTACTGTGCTGCACATCTCATCAGAGCCATTCGTTGCAGGAGCTGTCACACTGCCATTCTAACCCAACAGGCTCCTTCATATCCTGTACACGAGTGGCCCCGGCCGATGTGTGTCACAACCTAACTGACTCTATTTGAGGTCCTTTGGTCCGTGCCATGTTTACTGGGCATTGTCCCTGTACCTTGTACTGCGTGCAGACTGTGTGTGAGGCCCTGTTGTTATCAAAATCTTCACCGCATCAGTACCACCCTGCAGAATGTGCTGTTTGTTGATTGTTATCTGGGGAAACCCTGATCTTTGTTCTTGACATTACGTCCGCCATGCGGAGAGTGGATCTGTTTGTGTTGAAGTGAAGTTACAGCAGCTTGCTGTCAAAGTGCTCTCACACACACACACACGCACACATGCACGCACACACACACACACACACACAGAAAGCATGCAAACATCACACACACCATGCACAATCACAAACACACATGCACGCACATATGCATGCACGCACACACACAGAAAGCATGCAAACGTCTCACACACACACCCTGCGCAACCACAAACACACATACCAACTTGCTCTATCTGCATCTCTCTTTCACACACACAACCACACACACTGACACACACACACAAAAAACCCACTTCTCACACAAACATCTCTCATCGTGCGTCGCTGTCGGATGAAGTCCGCCAGCAATAGAAAGTCTCAAAAGAGTCAACTCTAGGACAGCCTCTTGTGAAAGAGGAGAGGACGGAGCAAAATGTCCTTACTTCTGAGGACTCAACTCATTTTTTTTTCTTTTCCTTTTGCTTTTCTTGCACATTGGCTCCACAAAACATGCTAGAGCTCGCGTATATTTCTCCCTCTCTGTCGGTCCTTCACTTTCAACACACACACACACGCACTGTGCACACATAAAGAGATAAGCAATGTGCAGGCCTACAAAAGTAACTCACACACACACACACACACACACACACTGCTGTTCCTCACAAACACACACACACACACACACAAACACACACCTATTACACAGAAGTGGAACAAGGGCTTTAATTTCATCTCAGCTGGTAACAAACTCCGAGATTAATTCCACAAGAGGATTACATTCTACATCAGAGATAATGGGAAGGGGGGAGAGAGGGGGAGGATGAGGACGGGGAGGGGGGGTGGAGGGGGGTTGAGGAATATTTCAACTCATAAACTTTTGATTCCTCTAGGTGTAACAACGGACACTATAAAGAGGACTATATGTTGAGCGGAGGGGGACGGAGTTTGGGTAGGGGGGCTTTCTGGCCCCTGTTGACAGTGGGTTGATATCACACTGACCCAGAAACAACCACTTGGCATCATCAAGAGGCACTTTGTGTGTGTGTGTGTGTGTGTGTGTGTGTGTGTGTGTGTGTGTGTTCTCTATGTTGTCTGTGCACATGTGTGTGTTTGAGCGTATCACACATGCTAGTGTGTTTCAGCGAGGGGGTGTAACACATGCGTGTCCCGGTTTTTGTGTGTTTTTACGTATATGTGTGTGTTCCTGTCTGTTCTGTTTCCCCGTGTGGTCAGTCACAGCAGCGTCAGTGTGGCGTGGGGTGAAGATGATGGGTTCGGATATTCATCTGCACTGTCATCATTCCTGTAGGCCACAATATAACAGCGGCGGCAGCAGAGCCTAACCCAATCCCCCCCCCCGCCTCTTTCTCACACTCCGCCATCTGCAGACCGCCGAGGAGTCCCACCGGAGGTGTCGAGAGATAAGTCCCTCGTCCCCTGTCCAAATGTATCAAGACATTCCCCTGAGTGAGACGCGAGGTCCCTGGGGGAGCTGAGACATTTTTATGGCGTGTTCTGCACCTTGTGGGCGTTCCCTGGTAGCACAGGGACTAACTGGCGATCTTCAACAGACGCTTATTGGCGGGTGGAAACATTCATGAGTTGCAGTGATGTCACTTTTTTTGTGGATTTCCCCCCCTCGTTCTGCCCAGTCGTATCTGGCCAATTACCCCATACTTCCGACCCGTTCTGGTCGCTGCTCCACCCCCTCTGCTGATCTGGGGAGAGCTGCAGACTACCACATGCCTCCCCCGAGACATGTGGAGTCGCCAACCGCTTCTTTTCACCTGACAGTGAGGAGTTTCACCAGGGCGATGTAGCGCGTGGAAGGATCACACCATTCCCCTGGAACAGGTGCCCCGACTGACCAGAGGAGGCACTAGTGCAGCAAGGACACATACCCACATCCAGCTTCCCTACCGCAGACACGGCCAATTGTGTCTGAAGGGACGCTCGACCAAGCTGGAGTTAACACAGGGATTCGAACCGGTGATCCCCGTGTTGGTAGGCAACGTAATAGACCGCTACGCTACCGGGATGCCCGCACTTTTGTCGACTCAGCCATACTGACTCCTGAAGGCCTTGCACCATATCCCAGGCCCACACGATCATCAAAAATCATCTGGCCTGAAACAAAAGAAGATATTCCATAAAGATGTCATTCTTTGGAAGTCGCCGCCCAAGCTCTCCACCAAAATCCCCCCAACAAAACCTCTCCACCAAAACCTCCCCACCAAAACCCCTCCACCAAAACCCCCCCAACAAAACCCCTCCACCAAAACCCCCCCACCAAACCCTCTCCACCAAAACCCCCCAACCAAACCCTCTCCACCAAAACCTCCCCACCAAACCCCGCCCACCAAAACCTCTCCACCAAAACCCCCCCACCAAAACAAAAACTCCTCCCATCTTCTGACAGTGTGCAACAGGAAGGTAAGCAGCAGGGTGCCTGGTAATCACATCAGGAAACACCGAGATGGAAAACAAAAGAAATAAAGGATAAGCAGGCACGAAGGAGAACTAAAGAACAAGATGAGAAAATACACACAATCCTACTGAGACGGCCTAACCGTAATAGATACACAATCACACACACACACACACACACACACACAGACCCCCAGATCAATCAGTCCACATCAGTCAGTGCCTTTAATTACACCAGGCTGACCCCAGTTCCAAGGCCACTTATGTTATGGTACTCCCTTAAGACACACACATATACACACACACACACACACACACACACACACACACACACACACACACACACACACACACACACACACAGAGTGCCCATGCTGCTGAATCGAAGAGTTTGTTTGTTGATGGGCATAATTCACAATCATGTGCACCATAATATGTAGACCCTCCCACAGACACACACACACACACAAACACAAACACACAAACACAGATACACTCTGGAGCCCTCTTAGCATGAGCGGCCTCTGTTTTCGTCAGCTCATCCCTGAGTGCTGCTGCAGACACACACACACACACACACACACACACACACACACACGCACATGAATACACACGCACGCAAACACGCGCACACATGCACACACACATGCATGAACACACACGCACACACATGCATGCACATGTACAGCGTACGCATAAACAATTAAATAAGACTTCTGCCTCATCTGCTTAATTTAACTGTTCAGGCAGAAGTAATCAAATCAAGGAACCCTCTCTCTCTCTCTCTCTCTTTTCCCTGTCTCTTTTTTCTCTCGCTCTGTCTCTTTTCCCTGTCTCTCTTTTCCCTCTTGTCTCTCTCTCTCTCTCTCTCTCTTTTCCCTCGGTCTCTCTCTCTTTTCTCTCTGTCTCTCTCTGTCTCTCTTTTCCCTCTGTCTCTTTTTTCTCTCGCTCTCCCTCTCTCTGTCTCTGTCTCTCTCTGTCTTTTTCTCTCTCTCTCTCTCTTTTCCCTCTGTCTCTCTCTCCCTCTCTCTGTCTCTCTCTCTCTCTCCCCACCTCCCTTCTTCAGTCTGTCCATCTCATGTCAAGCCGCCACAGTCACTCTGCTTGAGTCTTTGGTGCTCATGTCAAATACTTCCCCACTCTAACACGGGCTGGCCAGTTTGGGTTCCTCCTGGTCATCATCTCTGTGTAGCTGAGAGGACCCGTTCGGCAAAAGTAACACAATCTGTTAATGTCGACAAAAAGCCTCCATGGGGTGTGTTGTTCACAGGCACGCGTACGGTAGTGTAGATGTTATTACAGCCGCCTTTCCACACTGCGGAACAACGTCGGGCGTCAGATGATTTGCTCCCATTTTCACAGAATAAATCAGCGGGGGAGATGACCCCACATGGTGGAGAAGCAACTCAGAACATGTCTTGAAGGAGGTGTCCCTGTTCTTGAACGAAGGAGGACAACCACTGAGGACAAGAGAGACTCCAGAGGAATCCAAAAGGGAGTGGACAGATCCGGGAAGTAAACTGTGGTGAAATGAAGTGGCATCACTCCACTCCCCCCTGTGTTGCTTTAAATAACAGGGGTGAAGACAGGTGAACGTTGTGGAGGAGGAGACGCTTTGCTGCCTAACAATTCTTCCACAGTCGGGAGGCCAATCTGCGTTTAACACAGTACCTGGAAATGTTTTCTATTTCGTGTATCCTTCTCCTCATGTTCATCTCTCCTCCTCCTGACAGAAGAGGTCTCATACATAATGCCTACAAAAAGTTCACCTCACAGTGAGAAGGTCCTGGGTTCGAGCCCCGGTAGTCCAACCTTGGGGGTCGTCCCAGGTCGTCCTCTGTGTGGAGTTTGCATGTTCTCCCCGTGTCTGCGTGGATTTCCTCCGGGTGCTCCGGTTTCCTCCCACAGTCCAAAGACCTGCAGGTCAGGTGAATCGGCATACTAAAATTGTCCCTAGGTGTGAATGTGTGTGTGTGTGTGTGTGTGTGTGTGTGTGTGTGTGTGTGTGTGTGTGTGTGTGTGTGTGTGTGTGTGTCGGCCCTGTGATGGTCTGGCAGCCTGTCCAGGGTGTCTCCCCGCCTGCCGCTCAATGACTGCTGGGATAGGCTCCAGCATCCCCGTGACCCTGGGAGCAGGATAAGCGGTTTGGATAACGGATGGACGGATGGGTTCACCTGGATTTACTGGGGATGTGAGCATGTACCATATACACCGATCAACCAAAACAGTAAAACCACCAGAGGCCACTGCCATCAGGGAATATCGCTGCTATGAAGGGGTGGACCTGGTCTGTAATGATGTTTAGGTAGGTGGTACGTGTCAAAGTAACATCCACATGAATGCCCGGACCCAAGGTTTCCTGGCAGAGCATTGTCCAGAGCATCACACTGTCTCCACCGGCTTGCCTTCTTCCCATGCAGCTCTTCTCCAGGTAAACGATACACATGCATCCTGCCGTCCACATGATGTAAAAGGAAACAGGATCCATCAGACCAGGTCACCTTCTTCCATTGCTCCATGGTCCAGTTCTGATGCTCACGTGCTCATTGTAGGCGCTTTCGGCAGAGGACAGGGGTCATCATGGACACTCTGACCGGTCTGCAGCCCCGTACGCAGCAAGCTGTGATGCACCGTGCCCTGACACCTGTCTAGCATAGCCAGCATTCACTTTTTCAGCAATTAGATCTACAGTCGCTCTTCTGTGGGGTCAGACCAGACGGGCTAGGCTTCGCTCCCCACGCGCATCAATGATCCTTGGACACCCATTGACCCTGTCGCTGGTTCACCGGTTGTCCTTCCTTGGACCACTTTTGGTAGGTACTGACCACTGCATACAGGGAACACCCCACAGGACCTGCCATTTTGGAGATGCTCTGACCCAGTCGTCTGGCCATCACAATTTGGTTGCTCAGATCCTTACGCTTGCCCGTTTTTCCTGCTTCCGACACACCAACTTCAAGAACTGGCTGTTCACTTGCTGCCTAATGGATCCCACCCCTTAACAGGAGCCTCTGAAACGGGATAACCAATGTTATTCACTTACCTGTCAGTGGTTTTAATGTCTTGGCTGATCAGTGAATGACCATTTATAGAGGTCAATTGAAATCAAATGAAGGCTAAATTGTTATTTGAGATCTTGATCTAGTCTTTGACTTCAAGCTACGTTCCAATTCAGAGGGCCAGTCCTAAAATCTCCAAATGGTTCTGATTGGAATCTTTATTAGACGTTTCTCAGTGTTTCTCCACCCTGGCCCAACATCTGATCGTTCAGGGGGCGTCACTGAGACTGGATGCTGGCGCGTTTTGCCTGCCTTTGCGGCTGTTCGTCGTTATCATGGCCTTTGACAGGTGAAAAATAAAAAAAAGCTGCACCGTTATTTGGTAGAGGGGGGGAGGGGGGAGACATAAAAAGGTGCATGGGGGAGGAAGCGTGCTTCACAACTGCTGTTTTAAGATATAACACACACACACAAACACGCCCACAAAATCCCACACCTCTACTTAAACACGGTGGCGAGATGTTGGTGGTGGTGGTGGGGGGGTGCGGGCGCCTCCCCCCCACCGGTGAATTCATAGCGCCGCCTAATCATCGTCATTTCAGCTGTTTGAAAAACTGTTTCCAAACAGACAATCAAAGCCTGTCTGGATAATTAGCGGAGGGGAAGACGTCTCCGTGAACGCACGTCTCCTCTCCCTCCTCCCATCGCCACCCAATCGGAGAACACAAAATCAGATCCTTCTCCTGGCGGAACGCGCGCGCGCGCGCGCACGCATAAATATCCCCGCATGTGTGTGCGCGCGGGTGTGCGCGTCCGTTGCGCTGTCGAGACAGCTTGACTGAAAACAAACTGCCAAGAAGCATTTGAAGCAGAAAAAAATACATGCGCACAACCTGTCAAGAGCGAAATGCCTCTAATTTTTCTGTCATCTGCCAGCCATTTATCAAGACGAGAGCATTCTGCCCCCACACTCCTCCTCCAAGCCGCGAATAAGCAAGAGGGAAGGAGGAGGAGGGGGGGGGATGGGGAGGAAAAAGGACGGGGCGAGCGAGCGAGAGGGAGAGAGAGAAAAGATATGTTTTTGCTGAAAACCCTTCAACTCACTTAACCTCCCCATTCTCTCCAGGTTCCGATCTCGGTCTCTCTTTCTCTCCCCTGCCTCGCTCGCCCCGTCTCAGACAGTGCAAGAACCCGAGCGTGTGGTTGTAGGTGTCAGGGGACACAGGATAATAAGCACTTAGCCATCCGCCCCGTCTCTCGCAGGTCCAACCCCCGGGTCCCCACCTCTATCTCTTCCTCTCCCCCTTTCATTCTTGCCCCCTCTCCCCTGCATTTTCTCTCCTTCTTCCTATAACTCAATTTCTGTATCTTTCTCTCCATCTCTCCATCTTCCCCTCTCCCTCCCTCCCTCCCCCCTCCCTCAGAGCTACAAGGGAATAGTGTTCATAGTAAAGGTCTTGTTCACTTTAATGCGCCACATTAGGCTGATGTTGCTGTCAGCTCTCATGAGAGAGAGCGCAGACGACTGTGTGTGTATGTGTATGTGTGTGTGTGTGTGTGTGTGTGTGTGTGTGTGTGTGTGTGTGTGTGTGTGTGTGTGCGTGTGTGTGTGTGTTTTAGTGCACAGGCCCTGGCCATGCTTTGCCTTGCCTGTATGCTTGCATGCATGCATTTGTGTGGGTAAGAATGTCTGCATGCATGCGTGTGTGTGTGTGTGTAAATATGTGTGTGCTGTCAGTTTGCCTCCCTTCACTCCGCGAGCAGCGCCGAGCACCAGCACAGAAAGGCGGCTCAACGAAATATTAAAATATTGGGTTTTAAAAGAACAACATCTGCTTCGTTTGCTAATTAGCACTCAGCTGTAGAACTGCCACCGCTGCGTCGAGAGGGGATAGACACTTGTAAGACAAGCATGAAGCAAACCAAGCTGGCCAAGGCCAGTCCAGTCCACATAAGTCCAGCTCAGGGTGAATCAATTACACAGATTCCAGTTCGGACCGAGTCACTTCAGACCAGACTGGAGGTTTGTTGATAGCTAAGAGAACAACTTAGCAATGTAGAGAAAGCTTGTTCACATACACCACTGATCAATATATTCACTTGGACTCTATTTTTTTTTATTTTGATATACTTTATTAATCCCTGTGGGGAAATTGTGCTCTGTATTTAACCCATCCTAGCTGTGTAGCCAGGAGCAGCGGGCAGCCGCCGTGCAGGGCCCGGGGACCAACTCCAGTTCTTTCCATGCCTCGGTCAGGGGCCCAGACAGGAGTATCAACCCTAACATGCATGTCTTTTTGATGGTGGGGAAAACCGGAGCACCCGGAGGAAACCCACCGCAGACACGGGGAGAACATGCAAACTCCACACAGAGGACGATCTGGGATGACTCCCAAGATTGGACAACCTCGGGGTTCGAACCCGGGACCTTCTTGCTGTGAGGCGATAGCACTAACCACTGGGCCACCGTGCCAATGCATGATTTAGTTCAGCCAGTAAATTGTGCACCAAACATGTGCCCATCGTGTGGTATAAAAAAAAAGAAATTACATAAAGTTAGAAGATAACATTTGAAAACTACCCCCCCCAAAGTTTGGTAATTGTAACAGGATACGACCTTAGTGGTTCAGCTGAAAGTAAACCGTTCTGCAACACTTTAGCTTATACATCCAAGTTTTTAATAGATATTTCAAAAAAGGAGATTTTATTCCATTTACACCATAGGCCATAGGTTAGCTACTTGCTCTGGGGTAAAACCAACAACAGCATTTTAAGATTTGCTCACTTAAAGTAATTACGCCAGTCTTACGAGGTCTTATGTGAAGATGGCAAAACTTTTATCCATGCATGTTAGAAGCATCATGTAAAATGATTTGACTATATAATCCCAACTATAATAATAAAACCAATAATAATAATTTTTTTGGTCCACACAGCAGCCCAGTGGTTAGCGCTGTTGCCTCACAGCAAGAAGGTCCTGGGTTCGAACCCCGGGGTTGTCCAACCTTGGGGGCTATCCCAGATCCTTTCTTTGTGGAGTTTGCATGTTCTCCCCGTGTCTGCGGTGGGTTTTCTCCGGGTGCTCCGGTTTACCCCACCATCAAAAGAAACATGCATGTTAGGGTTAATACTCCTGTCTGTGCCCCTGACCGAGGCAATGAGAAAAGAACCGGAGTTGGTCCCCAGGCGCAGCATGAAGGCAGCAGCCCACTGCTCCTAGCGACACCCATCACAGATAGGACGGGTTAATTTGCAGTAACTGAATTTCCCCAAGGGGATTAATAAACAAACTTAATGTTAATAATGATAATACATTTTTATTTACACAGCACTTTTAAAAACTACTCAAACACACTTTACATATGTAAAAATAAACACACCAAAAATATAAAACACAACAATAATCATCATTAAAAGCAATTCTGAAGAGGTGAGTTTTGATTAATGATTTGAACGTGGAGACAGCAATACAGTTTCTGATGTGTTTGGGGGGGGTTGCAGAGGGAGGGGGCTGCTATGGGGAAGGCTCTGTCACTCCAGGTCCGGTGCTTGGTCCTGTGTGGTGGAGACAGGAGGTTGGCATCGGAGGAGCGAAGGCTGTGGGAAGGAGTACAGTAGTGGAGCAGGTCAGTGAGGTAGGGGGGAGCGTGGTTATGGAGGGCTTTGTGAGGGAGGAGAGGGACTTGAAGTTCTGAAGGACAGGGGTGAGTGGTCACGAGAGCGGGAGTAGATGAGCAGGCGAACAGCAGCATTCTGGATGTACTGGAGCTTGTTTAGGACTCTGGCTGATGAGCCATAGAGAATGTTGTTGCAGTAGTCAATTCTTTCAGCAGCAGGGAAAAAGAGTGATGGGCAGAGACGAGCTCTGTTCTCTGAGTGGAAAAAGGCAGATCTGGTGATTTGATTGGCGTGGTGTTCAAAGTTGCTGCTGAAAATGATTCCAAGGTTGCGGATGTGTGGGGAGGGCGACAGAGTGGAGTTATCGATGGCAAGGCACAAGTTGTGGGTAGTGTTGGTAAGGGATTTAGGACCGATGATGAGCATGTCAGATTTATCACAATTTAGTTTGAGGAAGTTGGCTTGCATCCATGATTGGATTTCAGTGAGGCAGTTAGTCAGACTGGAGTATTGTAGTGGTGATGGATTTAGTGGAGCTCTAGAGCAGGATAAGTGGTTAAGGCAATGGATGGCTGGATGGATCATATCAGACAAAAAGCCATTTACCTTCATTTAATGAAATGTGCTCTACAAAGACACATATACACTATGTTTTTGAATATCTTCAATAAAAATTACCATGCATCACTAACCGATGGGCTGAAAATAACTTCAAAATGGTTGAGTGTATGATGATTTGAGTGGGAGCTAGTAAATTCTCAGCAGTATCTCTTCAGGCCAGGCTGCAGGGCATCTAAGAAAGCATCATTTCCGTAATCGAAGTGGATGACATCCGGTAAAAAAAACCACCTTGGGACTCCTCTGACAAACTTGGTCATTAAAACCGTTCACCCAAACGTGAGCTTTGCTGACCTTGGCCGGACTCTTTGCGCCTCTCCAGTGGTGTCATACATCAGTGTAGGGAAAGGATTATCTCCATGTTTCTCTGAAGAGTATGCGGCCAGAGCAGGTGATTCTTTATTCTCCTCACTAGTTACACTGTCTTTTAATTTTCTGAGGTCATTTGCTACAGCGTAGCCCCTCAAAGTGAAAGATTAACATAAAACGAGATGATAAATTTGCTGCTGGGCTAGAATGCTAACACTGCAATGTCACGAACATAGTAAGCCGATGTGCTTTGGTACCCATTTACAACTCAAAGTAACAAGGACACCGTTTCCACCTAACAAGAAACACAAACGTAATCAATGTTAATGTATCTAGATATTCTACTAAACCTATATTAAAAGCTCATCAGAAGGTTTGATACCTTTTGGTCTATTCTGAAAGGAGTACTCTGATTTCTATTTTGAGCTCTTTCTTCATCCCCAAATGATTTTTTTCTTCTTCTTTCTACGCTCTGGAAAATCAGCTGTCTTTATGTCATCACGTTGGGGTGTTAACTGGGCAAATGGAAAGTCCCCTGGCACGTGCAATTTTATGTAAAATTGACATTCAACATGTGTAAGGTATGTAAGGTAATGTGTAACCTCTGAGAAACAGGGAACAAGCTGAAAGAAGAAGAAGGTGTAAGGACAAATTCGGCCGATCTGAGAACGCTTCATGCATCGAATGTTGATATCTCTCAAGAATCGTCTGAGAGGGGGGCGTCCAGGTGGCGTGGCGGTCTATCCCACTGCCTACCAACACGGGGATCGCCGGTTCGAAACCCAGTCGTACCTCCGGCTTGGTTGGGCGTCCCTTCAGACACAATTGGCTGTGTCTGCAGGTGGGAAGCCGGATGTGGGTATGTGTCCTGGTCGCTGCACTAGTGCCTGCTCTGGTTGGTCGGGGTGCCTGTTCAGGGGTGGGGGACTGGGGGGAATAGCGTGATCCTCCCACGCGCTACGTCCTCCTGGTGAAACTCCTCACTATCAGGTGAAAAGAAGTGGCTGGCGACTCTACACGTATCGGAGGAGGCATGTGGTAGTCTGCAGTCCTCCCTGGATCAGCAGAGAGGGTGGAGCAGCAACCCGGACGGCTCGGAAGGGTGGGGTAATTGGCCAGGTATAATTGGGGAGAAAATCCAAAACAAAAAAGAATCTCCTGAGAATAAATTTAAGAGAAAGTGAAGAGAATGTTTTGCATCAGGCCCACTTTCGTCTGACAATATATTCTAGTGACCCTACAATGTTCAGACAAGACATACACGCTAGGAAAACAGCCTGAAAAATAAAATGAGGAAGAGGTGTCGGGGACATTTTTCACTGGTGCTCTAGAGTACAGTTAGACTCGGGTTCAGCAGCGTGCAGGATGTACAAATGGCATCATTCTGGCCCAGTCCAGCCCGGCTGTTTTGTCCTTATATAGGACAGGCTAGTGACCGATCGTATAACACCCCAGTCACACTGAGCCACAGCAAAACATAAATTAGTCTGGTCCAAGAAAACACAAGGCTAAGATTGTCTGCTCTAATTCTGTCACAGAGAGAGAGAGAGAGAGAGAGAGAGAGAGAGAGAGAGAGAGAGAAAGAGAGCACAAACAGACAATGTCACTTCACCAAATACATTCATGCAGCCGTGTCAACAAGGGCATAAACAGACACAAGACACACACACACACACACACACACACACACACACACACACACACTGATGTCGTTTGGTTTAGTAGCTGTGGCCCTCTATAATATTGTCAGGGCAAAGCAGCATGATGATTGTAGTGATGGTGGTTTTGGGTGTGTGTGTGCGTGTGTTTGTCCGTCGTAGTGGTGCGCCCCACCTCCAGGCCCTCCACTGTCCTCTCCTCTTTTCTTCTTTCCTTTCTTTCTCCTTCATCGTCTTTTCCTTCCCTTCCCTCCGCTACTGTTCTCTCTTCCTACTCCCCTCTGACACTTAATCAATGCACTGCAAGTAGACTTCCATACAAAATCCAATTACACTGAAAAGAACCAAAACTGGGGCTCCACACTAAGTGCTTTAGCACGCACACGCACACACACACACGCACACGCACACGCACACACACACACAAACAGTAATTGAGACAGAGAGAGAAGTGGAGAGTGAGATTCCCACTGGGGTCAGAAGAGAGGGACAGAGAGAGTGAGAGAGAGGGAGAGAGAGAGAGAGAGAGAGCGAGAGAGAGAGAGAGGGAGAGAGAGAGAGAGAGAGAGAGAGAGAGAGAGAGGGGGGGGGAGGGAGGAGGTTAAAAAGCAAATAGGATTTCACTCAGTGCGACTCAAGGATAAGGCCATCGCCGAGGCAGGAAGGGACACTGTGCCGTTAGCTCACAAGCTCACAACCTAGCTCACAAGCAACACAGACACACACACACACACACAAACACACGTGCAAGTACAGACACACACACACACACACCAATATAAGTCAAACATATACCCATAAAATGTCCATTCTGTCTTGTTATAGGTCCCAATTGTACTTTTATTCTGTCAATTTATCAGAGCCTGTCACTCGCACACCAATGTGTGGAAATGTGTCCGTGTGTGTGTCTGTCTGTCTGTCTGTCTGTCTGTCTGTGTGTGTGTGTGTGTGTGTGTGTACTAGTGAAGGTGACACGGTAAAGGTGGGGTCAGGGTTAACCTGGAAAATAAATCAGGTTTGTCAGGCAAAGGCCACGCCATTAAAGCCCGTATACAGCAGCTGACACAATCAACTCGCCGCATCGACGGCTGGACAGCTAAATGCGTCTCTCAGAGCAGTCGTCTGCAGGCGCCCGCTGCTTACTCATAACCACCGTCACAGCGCCCTCTTCCTCATCGTGAGCAACGGCTATTAGTTGCCCCCTGAAAAAGCCATTCCCTCTTGCAATCTTTTTTTTTTTGCAGGAGAGTGTAGCGTCAGACAGCATGCTGAAATTTCAGTTTGACGCTGCTTCGCTCATCTTCAATCCCCCGTACTTTGCAGACCGTGACTCAAGACGCGTTGCAAATAGTCGGGATACACTCTCGTTATATTTGACATACAAATCATTCACCACGCAGCAGTTATTTTCAGTTAACTGTTCGCTCTGAATCACCCAGTTTTGTTTTTCAATGAGAAAAATGCACAAAAGCGCAAGTTCGATTCATAACCAGCGATCTAAGAGCTGTTCGGGAATCATCTTTTCTGCCTCGCTAAGTTTAACAGTCAGGAATATCAGCTGCAAAATGGCCATCCATCACCGTCAGCCCCAAAACTGTACATTATATGTCAAGGGTCAGGCCACCTAATATCCCCTGCACTCACACACACAGTCACGGGTGATCCTTGTTAGCCAGGTGACCTATTCCTGCCCCCCCCGTCCCACTGTGATTAAAAACTTACACTAACATAGACAAAGAGCCTCCAAGTACCTGCACCAGGTTTGCTGTAGCCTAAAGCCCCCCCCCTTTAGGCTACAATGATGCACCTGTATGTATCATTACGTCATCTGGTTAAAAACCAATCGATCGATCAATCAAGGTTCACAGTGTTTTGTTATTAATTCCCCAGAGACCGTGGATGTATTGTTTCTTCAAAGGCTGGAAAAACATGCAGTATCTGTGTCATAGGGTTGGTGTGTGTGTGTGTGTGTGTGTGTGTGTGTGTGTGTGTGTGTGTGTGTGAGTTAACGTGAAAGGCAGTGGGTGGGGGGCGAGATGGGGAAAGGGTAGTGATTGAATCAGGAGCCTGACAGCTGTCAGTTGAACCCATTTCAGCCTGCGCATGCACGCTCTCTCTCTCTCTCACACACACACACACACACACACACACACACACACACACACACACACACACACACACACACACACGTCAATTAAGAGCCAGGGAGAGCTGAGCAGTAGTGAACTGATTGGGCCAAAGATTTGCCCCCTGCAGCCAATGTCAGCAACAGCAATACATGGGATGTCTCCTGATGAGAAACACACACACACACACACACACACACACACACACACACAAAGAATCACAATGCACACACACATAAAAACACACAATGCAGTGTGAGAGCATCAAGCAAGACAAACAAAAAAACAACTTCAGGTGCAAGACACACACACACACACACGCACAGACACACACTTATCTAACAGGACACTGCACCCACTCTACATGTCAGTAAACCAACTTGTTCACCTGCTTTACCCCTAAGAGGTGAGGCTTAGTGTGCATGAGCACAACCCAAATTCTGACAGACAGATGAGGGGGGAGGAGGGGAGAAGCAAAAATAAAACACTGGAGAGAGAGAGAGAGAGAGAGAGAGAGAGAGACAGAGAGACAGAGAGAGACAGAGACAGACATTAGACAGACAGCTGAAGCACGATGGAACATGTGATCGCGTTCACAAGTCCGCGCGCCGTCAGGCATGGCGGACACGTCAGTAACACGGCACTGATCAGAGAGAAGGACAGAGAACATGTAAGAGAGAGAGGGAGAGAGAGAGGGAGAGAGGAGGGGAGAGAGAGAACGAAAGGAGCGACAGATGAAGAAACGAGAGGATGATGGCAATCGACATACAACAAAAGAACGGAGCAAGAGAGACGGAGAGATTTTTCAGAGGAAAAAAAAAAAGCGACAGACGAAAAAGGCGGGCTGATAACGTGTGCGTGTGTGTAAACAGACACAACAAACAGACACAACAAAAACAAGACACAACAACAACAAAAAGCCACGTCGCTGTGAACGCCTGGCCGCCACGAGCAAGTTATCCCTGTGGTAAACAATCAGACACACGTCTAATTGGCTCTTTTCCATAAGAAAGGGAAGGATGCTGGAAGTGGAAGAACGCACGGGGGAGGGAGGGTGGAACCAGGGACGCTGCACCCGCCCCGGCAGTAGGAGCACATGCACTGCATCATATGCGCGCGCACACACACACACACACACACACACACACGTACTCACAACAAACCATGCACACACACACGACCTGCCATTAGCCAGGCCCTACAACAGTCTGAACGTAAGATAACGAGTACAGAACAGGTATGCAAGCAGATAACAGGTAGGGACTAGAAACTGACAAGAATACACATACACACACACACACACACACACACACACACAGTCCTGTACACTAACAATTCAAACGTCAAAGAAGAATGGTGTTTTGTGGAGCACATGGCTAAACCGGCAGTAGACAACTTCTTTAACTTATTATGAAGTAAAAGTTGACTGCAGAGTAATGTCTATAAAATAATGACACCATCAGCGTTTAAATTGGTCATCATTCAGCGGCACGGTGGCCCAGTTGCCTCACAGCAAGAAGGTCCTGGGTTTGAGCCCTGGGGTAGTCCAACCTTGGCGGTCGTCCCGGGTCCTACTCTGTGTGCAGTTTGCAAGTTCGTCCTCTGGGTGCTCCGGTTTCCTCCCAGAGACATGTAGATCGGGTGAATCGGCCATAATAAATTGTGTGTGTGTGTGTGTGTGTGTGTGTGTGTGTGTGTGTGTGTGGATGGGCAGATATCACCAGTAGCGGAAATGGTGGACGGTGGAACAACCGAAGTGACGGTGGAAACTCTACCCGGCAAGAGAAAAAGAACCCTGTTGACGGAGGCGGCGAAGACGGCGAGTGATAGAAACAGAAACGGAGGTGAAACGAGAGTGAACCCTGGACGGACATTGACTCGATGGAGGGGGCTCCGGGACGTGAGGGGGTACCATACCGACTCACAGCTGGCCTTCTTCCGACTGGATCAGCAACACAACCCGCCTACTTCTTAATACTACCGGGTGTTAATACTTAATACTACCTGCCTTCATCACAGTACCGAGATCGGGTTTCCTGTTCAAACTGGGATTCTTACGGTTGATTCTTGCTTCGGACAGTAGCCAGGCTGCTATCTGCGTTCATGTCTCCATTAAAGACTAAATTAATAAACAAACTCACACTTCTTCTACTGTTTTTATTATGTTACTCCCCCCTCCGCCAACCGCTGCTGTAGTTATCTGCAAAGCAATAATGCTACTCAAACTGTGTTATTACTATGCAACGCACATCATTACAATGGCTTTTGCCTGTTCCCAAATTCAATTTAAAATGGTGACAATTTCAATTTACCTCTTCAGTGAACATGCTTCTTTCTTCTCTTCCTTCCAAAGTGGAGTTGTTCGTTTCTTCACGGAGCCAGGCTCAGTGGGAAATGGAAAGCGATCCGGTTGCTTTGCGACAGCGGTGCAAACAGTAATACCACTTGAAAACACTAGGGGGGGATTGAGAAGTTCTACACCATACCTAACTTTTTCTTTTTTAAGATTATTTTTTCGGCATTTTCGCTTTATTGACAGTGATAGTACAGCAGCGGCGGGGGGGGGGGATTCGAACCCAGGCCGCTGTGGTAAGAATTTATGCGGTATGCGCTCTACCAGGTGATCCACCAGGGCACCCCAAACCCCATACCTAATTTTGGCAGCTTAACTTTTCCCCCACTTACATACAAACATCCCTGCCTGGCCGAACCTGACAAGACTTTTCACAGAACCCTTGAGAGTCCTCTGCGAAACCCAGCATACTTCCATTCCTTATATGACTTCAACTCTGCAACATTTCCTTCAACATTTCCCACAAGTTGCAAGAAAGTTCCAGCGATGTTGCTCATAAAAACCCACATCAGTCGAGTACGGTACGTCCACGGCACCTTCATTAAGCATAAGCTTTGGGCATCCTAATTTCAGTGCGAATTCAACTCGTTCGGAAACCCGAGTGCACACACATGTTTTTACACCTCACACTTATGGGTTCATTTTACCGTGACTCACCATGACGCTGCATCTTGGGAAATGTCACCCTACCTCCCTAGAGAGGGTTTTTTTCCCCCAATGTTTATCAAAATGACATTCAAGAGAATTCAAGAGGAAATGTACAATGTGGTGGATCACCAATGTTGGAGTCAAATTTATATCATCCTGGCGTGGCAGTCTATTCCATTGCCTACCAACCGATCGCTGGTTCGAATCCCTGTGTTACCTCCGGCTTGGTCGGGTGTCCCTACAGACACAACTGGCCGTGTCTGCAGGTGGGAAGCCGGATGTGAGTGTGTGTCCTGGTTGCTGCACTAGCCCCTCCTCTGGTCGGTTGGGGCACCTGTTCGCAGGAGAGGGTGAACTGGGGGGAATAGCGTGATCCTCCCACGCGCTACTTCCCCCTGGTGAAACTCCTCACTGTCAGGTGAAAAGAAGGGGCTGGCAACTCCACATGTATCGTAGGAGGCATGTGGTAGTCTGCAGCCCTCCCCGGATCAGCAGAGGGGGTGGAGCAGAGACCGGAATGGCTCGGAAGAGATGGGTAGTTGGCCAAGTTTAATTGGGGAGAAAAAGGGGGGGAAATCTTTTTTTTTTTAAATGTATATCATCCTCACCATTTCTATCAGCCAAGATGACGAGCAGATCATTGTGGAAACTTCTTAAAAGACCTGCTGTGAAACGAGGAACATTTCCTAAGGTTAATGAAATGCCATTGAAACATCTGCGGCTGCACATGCCACAAATGAGCACATTCAGCCAAGTGACTAATGTCCAACACCAAATAAATACAACCTGGTTTTCCATTTTACCATTGTGACTAGCTCAATGTTGAAACATAAGCATCTATACACTCGTCTATACAAAAAGGTACACGTACACACACAAATGTAAACACACACGCACACACATAAACACACACTTAAGGGTGAGCAGGGAACAGATTGTGTCCTTTCATCTATGAGTCACCGCATCACTCAAGAGTGATTTAGCACGAAGCCTGCAGCTCCTTAGCAATGGCTCCCCCTGCTCCAGGTCAACACACTGAACCCAACTGAACCCAAACCAAAGAGTGCTGCTTCACAGCGTGCTCAAATTATTGCTGGGTGATAATATAGAAAATATCATAGCCAAGCTATATCTATCTATCTATCTATCTATCTATCTATATATATATATATATATATATATGAACGAGTAGACTTGCTAACGGGTCGGACCTTTTAGTTGACTGGTTAGCACAGTTGCCCGTGATGCGGGCGGTTCAGTTTCCGGCTGCCCCCTGAATTCGCCACAGTATGTTTCACCGCCATTCGCTGCTATCGTCCATGTTAGTTTGGATGTTTACTATCAGTACTCCAGCTGCAATAATCAATACGCAGATTGTGCAGGAGTAAACATTGCTATAACAACTCAGATGGGGGGAGGTGTAGCCTGCAGGAGTTGTCCATAGTTGCCTTGGTACCATTTCTACAGGGACTAGGTTTAGAGTAGGTGTTCATAAGGCACAACCAGACCAGAACAGTTTCAATCAGACAGCGCAAAAAAAAGAGTTTTTTAAAATCTATTAATTGTGCAGTTGCACCGGTGCAACCTTTGAAAAAAAAAATCACTTGCACCTTGAAAAAAAAATGGTCGCAGTTTGGAGCCCTCCAAGACCCGAACTAGTCTGAACTGGTCAAGCCTAGTAAGAGTCTGGCCTGGAGTAAACCAAACTGGATCAAACTTGACTGCAAAAAAAAAGAAATTGTATTGCGTAGACAGGAATATAGACACTGACTAAAGGTTAGGAGAATGAATCTGACGGGACCTGGCGGGACAGGACGGGGGTAAGAGGCGGGGTTGCCTGGACTGCACTCAGCAACATGAGCGCTACACCGAACTACTAAACTGGGCTCCATGGTTTGGCAGAAATGAAAAATGGCCTTGTCTGAGGTAATCAGGGGGGGGGATGAGTACCCTGTGTGACACAGATAGGATCCCGGCCTTGGACTCCAACATAGCCACCGTAGTTCACAACACACTTGGGGGAAGGGACGCTCATCCTGGGACAGCCTGTCTGCCAACTGTGTGTGTGTGTGTGTGCGTGTGTGTATGGAAATGGGAGCACTGAGAGGAAGGAGACTTTGAGGTTTGAATGGCCACTTCCTGTTTCTCTCTCTGTCTGTCTCTCTTTCAAACACACACACACACACACACACACACACACACACACACACACACACACAGATTGATGACCACAAATCATTATGTTTTTCTATCTGACTCTCGTACGTACACACACACACAATATGAAGTACAGAAAACACAGTCACGGCATGTATTATCTATCACTCCATCACGTCTCCCTCTCAAGGGAAGTACGCGAGTTGACTGGCCGAGGTTACGGCTCACACGCACACACACACACACACACACGCCACTCTATCGGAGTCCCACTTCCCCTCGTCTTGTCACGGCACAAACACTGACTTATCTACATGATAATGGGAGGGAGGGAGACTCAAAGTGAAGACAAGAGAGAGGAGCAGCACAATGCCAGCCGCTGCCTTAAGACAAAATGATCTACGATGTAATCTCCCCTACAGGGAGCGAAAGAGAGAGAGGGAGATGGGCGAGGGAGAACAAGAGTGAGCTGGGGATGAAGAAAAAGGAGAAAAGAAGGAAAGAGAAATATAAGAGGAAGAGTAGGTGAAAGAGACAGAAGGTAGGAAGATAACGATGGAGAGGAAGAGAGAGAGGAAGACAGAGAGGGAGAGAGAGGGGGAGAGAGAGAGAGGCGAGTCAGAGTAAGATGGACTGTCAGCGTGTGCAACGCAGGTGAAGGCCGTTTGTCGGACACAGCAGATATTGTCGTTCCTCCTGAATGGATGGATGACTGTTTGCACCGACTCTAAAACGGCACAGAGGGCAGGGAGGTTTATATGACGCAGGCAGCAAGTACTGACAGACTTGATGTTTGCAACAACTTCATGGAAGTGGACTGAGGATGAAGTTTGGATATACTTCAGTGTGTTTGTGTCAGCCATGGTAACATCCGTCTGACCAGGCTGCATAGGCAGCAGTGAAATACCGTGTGTGTGTCTGTGTGTGTGTGTGTGCGAGTGAGTGAATGAGTGAGACAGAGAGAGTGTGTATGTGAGTGAGTGAGTGAATGAGTGAGTGTGTATGTATGTGCGTGTGAGTGAGTAAGTGAGAGAGTGAGCGTGTACATGTGAGTGAGTGAGTGAGTGAGTGAGTGAGAGTGTGTGTGAGAGTGAGAGTGTGTATGTGTGTGAGTGAGTGAGTGAGTGAGTGAGTGAAAGTGTGTGTGAGAGAGTGAGAGTGTGTATGTGTGTGAGTGAGTGAGTGTATGTATGTGTGAGTGACTGACTGACTGACTGTGTGTGTGAGTGAGTGAGTGAGTGAGTGAGTGAGTGAGAGAGTGAGAGTTTACATGTGAGTGAGTGAGTGAGTGAGAGTGTGTATGTGTGTGAGTGAGAGTGTGTATGTGTGAGTGAGTGAGTGAGTGAGTGAGTGAGTGAGTGAAAGTGTGTGTGAGAGAGTGAGAGTGTGTATGTGTGTGAGTGAGTGAGTGTATGTATGTGTGAGTGACTGACTGACTGACTGTGTGTGAGTGAGTGAGTGAGTGAGTGAGAGAGTGAGAGTTTACATGTGAGTGAGTGAGTGAGAGTGTGTATGTGTGTGAGTGAGAGTGTGTATGTGTGAGTGAGTGAGTGAGTGAGTGAGTGAGTGAGTGACTGACTGACTGACTTACTGACTGACTGTGTGTGAGTGAGTGAGAGTGAGTGAGGGAGAGAGTGAGAGAATGAGTGTGTATGTGTCAGTGAATGAGTGCGTGAGAATGAGTGAGAGAGAGAGAGAGAGAGTGTGTGTGTGTGTGTGTGAGGGAGTGAGTGTGTATGTGTCAGTGAGCGTGTGAGTGAGTGAGAATGAGTGAGAGAGAGAGAGAGAGCGTGTGTGTGTGAGTGACTGACTGACTGACTGACAGTGTGTGTGAATGAGTGAGAGTGTGTGTGAATGAGCGAGAGTGAGTGAGTGAGACAGAGAGTGAGAGTGTGTATGTGTGAGTGAGTGAGTGAGAGAGAGAGACAGAGAGTGAGAGTGTGTATGTGTGAGTGAGAGAGTGAGTGAGTGAGTGTGAGTGAGTGTGCATGTCCATCCATCCATTATCCAAACCGCTTGTCCTGCATGTGTGTTTTAAAAAAGCCAGTCTTTTGCATTTTTAAGGCCAACCTGTCCTGTACAGGGCACCGGGACAATGAACCAAAACAAAGTAAGAAAGAGAGTGAGGACGAAAGACAGAGACAGAGAGACAGAGAGGAGCAGAGGAGAAATCACAAAGGAATTTAATTTTCTCTTGGCTCATATGATCTATTATTAATCCAATTTCGCATGGACTCTTTAAAAAAAAAAAAATTGGGGGGGGGGAGAAAAATCACATTGAGCAAATTAATGAGGTAAACGTAATGATCTGAGATGATCAAAGGATATCGGTGTTGGGCAAAGTATAGCCACCAATTAGTAAAACAAGCGCAGGAAAGGGACTTAAATATGCACCGCCGCGCCTGATGAAAAGACAGGGTCAGAGCGAGTGGACTAATTTCACAAATGAAACGACGTGTGCCGAGACGGGCCCGTGTACACGCGGGCCTGTGTGTGTGTGTGTGTGTGTGTGTGTGTGTGTGTGTGTGTTCTGGCAGCGGCGGGGAGGGGGAAGAGGAGGAAAGGCGGAGGTGGGGGGGTGCATATGCGGGTCATGTTTAGATTCCCCCTGGGTGTGTGAGCGGAGAGAGAAGGGGGAGAGGTCCCATAAGAGCAGGAGAAGAGGAGTTGGCTTGACTTTGATAACAATAATAAGGTAGCACTGCGTCCTCTTGCTCGCTCGCTCGCTCTCTCCTTCTTCTCCTTTTTCATCCTACTTTGGCACAATGAGCGCTGCCGCTCTCGTTTGATCCAAGAAAGAAGCTTGTTATGTTTTTTGAAGAGTTTGATGCACAAAGGATTGGGGGGGGGGGAGTTAGCAAAAAGGCCGCCTCTGTCCGACTTGGACTTTGGTTCATTAGCAAGGCCTCGAGGGGTGTGCTGCGTTTCCTTTTTTTCCCCTCCTTCTTCTTTGTGTGTGTGTGTGGGGGGGGGCAAATGACCTCATCAGGAATCAGCAACATTTATTTGTCGAAATATTGTTTGCCCCAGCCCACAGCAGTGCTACACAAAGGCAAAAACACATATCCATACTACAAGACCACACATATATCCAAACTACAAAAAAAAACTAAACTACAAAAAACTACAAAAACACATACCCAACATATCCAAAAAAACTTTTTTTTCACTTTCCAAGAGAGCGAACACCAGGATGACTGCCGGAACCGCCGGTCTGCATGGGCTAGCAGTTAGCTTAGCCTGCCCCGCTTCCGCGTCCTGTCAGACCGCCCTCGGTGTTTACTCCTCGGGTGGAGCCCCAGGCAGGGCCGCGGTCCCTAGGCCCACCGGACGCAGCACACCAGGCTCCCCCAGCCGATCCAACACCAGCTCTCCCAGCCAGACACCTCCGACACACCTCCCCGCACTTCACACGACGACGCCAAAAACACAGTCGACCCCAGGCGAGGCCGCCGCCAGACCGCCCTCGGTGTTATCGGGACCGCCGGTCTGCATGGGCTAGCAGTTAGCTTAGCGTGCCCCGCTTCTGCGTCCTGTCAGACCGCCCACAGTGTTTACTCCTCGTGTGCAGCTCCAGGCGGGGCTGCGGTCCCTGGGCCCACAGGACGCAGCAGACCAAGCTCTCCCAGCCGATCATGATGGAGTAGTAAAATGTGCAGCAGTACGAGTGCGTGTGTGAGTCTGTGTGTGCATGCTAGATACACACCAACAGCTCTGTTACACGTCTGGCTTTTGCAGTGGATCTGTCTGAACATACAAGTGCAGGATTGCGGGTGGTGGGGGGGGGGGGGCAAAAAAAACTCAGCTGGGAGGCTAAATTCACTGATGTCTGTCATTCACCCTGGTATGGGACACTGGGACTGCAGCAAACCAGTCATTTGATGTTTGTCTGTCCTTCAGCCTTTATGTCTGTATGTCACAGATTTCCAGCTAGCTTTTATGCAGCCCAGAAAGCAGCAAAGACACAAAAGTATCCCCACCCCACCCCAGGTTCAACATGCAGATGCTACAAGTATCAGTAAATGAAGACCAAAAGTTCTTCCCATATAGTACATCATGCATGTAAAACTATTTACACATAACACTGTCCTCCTCTCCTCTCCTCTCCACTTTTCATCTGGACCTGTGCAGACTTTTCATCGTGCATCGTCCACTGAGGCATGTGCAAGCCCGCCCCAGTATCATTCTCTGTACTAGGGGAGATTTGCTTTATTCTGGCTTCATCTTAATTCTTTATTCCGGCTTTGTGTATTCTTCTTTTAAGCCTCCGCCTGTGAGCCCGTCTTTTGGAGGGAGACAATGTTAGGACAAGCTACTTAAGCCCATTGGTCTAATAATTCATATGTCTTGGCAGCATACTCCTTGGGCCCATCCAAACTCAAGAGACAGGGGGAGAAACAAAGGCAGAGAAAGAAGGAGGACGCAGAGAAAGACAGAGAGACAGAGAGACAGACAGAGAGACAGAGAGAGGGATAGAGAATGAGAAAGAGGCACAGGCAGAAATGAAGAGAATGAGAGGGGGAAGAGATTGGATGACACACAGATACTAAGGGAGAGAGAGAGAGAGAGAGAAGGGGGAGAGCGAGAGATGGAGCGAGATACAGAAGGAGAGAAAGGAGAGGGAGAGAGAAGAAGAGAGAGAGAAGGCAAGAGAGGGAGAGAGGTCACAGACGGCAAAAGAGGCAGAATGAGACTGTGAAGGTGAGTGAAGGGGGGGGGGTAAAAAGTCACAGACAGGAAAACAGGGGAGAATGAGACTGAAGGTGAGAGAGGGGAGAGATGGGAGGTTGACGAAGGGAGAGCGAGAGAGTGAGAAAGAGAGAACGTGACAAGACAACACAAAGACAGACAGAAAGTGAGGGAGGAGAAAGAGTGAGCGAGAGAGTGAGCGAGAGAAAGAGAGAGAGAGAGAGAGAGAGAGAGAGAGAGAGAGAGAGAGAGAGAGAGAGAGAGAGAGAGAGAGGTCTATTCCAGCAAGTTGCCACATGTTGAGGAGTTTGTTTACTGCTTCCTGTCGTGTCTGTGGTCAACACCGCACACTGTTAATACATCCACACACAGGACCCCATACCTTGACCAACTTCTTGTATATCTGAGTGTGTGTGTGTGTGTGTGTGTGTGTTTGCTCTCCTCATCAGTAGCATTGGGGAAATGCCATTCAGAGACTGACAGATGTCTCTTCCTGTCTTGATCTAACCTGCATCTGAATGCATCTCTAGCTCTCTAGCCCTCCAGACACACACACACACACACACACACACACACAAACACGTGCACATGCATACCAACACGTTAATTTCTCCTTTTCTTCATATGTATGCATGTATGCATGTGTGTGTGTGTGTGTGTGTGTGTGCACGCCTTTACGCTCGTGTGCACATGTTTGTGCTTTCATCACTGTGTAAAACACGGAAACCAATCCCAGATTTTACAAGAGAACAATACCATTGCTCAAACTAACAAACAGTGGGGGGTGGTAGTCACTGATACTGCTTGACTGCAAATGTTTTGACTTTCTATTCAAATCAGGTGCAGTAACAATATGGACAGACTATTCAAATAAGAACACAAAAGGTTACAGGGCGTCCCGGTGGCTCACCTGGAAGAGCGCGTACCACATAAGGCTGAGTCCTTACCGCAGCAGCCTGGGTTCGAATCCAGCCCGTGCCCTTTGCTGCATGTCGTCCCCTCTCTCTCCCCTGCCTTTCCTGTCTCTCTCCACTATCACTATCAAATAAAGGCGGAAAATGCCAAAAAAAAAAAAACCTCTTAAAACAAAAAGAAAAAGCTAATTCAGCAATGATTACAACTGTCACTAGAATAAACACTACAACACTACTAGAAGATGTCATTCACCTGGTTAGATACTGAGGAAATGATGCACGCTGATGATGAAGGAACATTCTACTGTACAAGAGCTGATCAGAACGGTCAGTTACTAAGAGGTGACAGTAGACTACAAATTGTAGAATACACACTGACAGTACACTACTTACAGAGTTTGAAGTAAGTGAAGTCTGTCAGCATAAGAATTATAAAGGTGTTCTTGCCATATCAGAAAACCTGAAGTCAAAGACTGTTCGACACTCCTAATAAATGTGCAAAAAAAAAGAAAAGAAAAAGTAAAACCTCTTTCAAATTAAAGATTATTGCACAAAATGAAAGAAAAGAATGTTCTTGATTTAGTTAGGGCCTATTTGTCGCAATAAAATAATCTCAAAAAAAATTACAAGCATTTGGCATGAATGAGGCAAAACAAGACACGAGTGTTAAGCTATCTTCCCAACTGAAAAGCCAAAAATAGACGGGAAATCACTTACTCTCACCAACATTTCCTTTTTGCTAAACTAGTTAGCTTGCAGGACCTAAATAAATACACATTCAGATGGCATCATACAAGTCATTAACTCTGCTTTAGTAAGTGATGAGCTCTCCTTGGAAAACTTGCCAGACGAAGAGCAATCAACCTCAGTTAGCAAGTTGTGCATTTAATAGTTCAGCTGTTATGTCAGCGGGCTAAATAAGGTATCGCCACCGGATTGAATGGATCAGTGCCATGAATCATACCACTGTGCTGCATTAACAACAAATTTGAACTTGGGAGTCTTCAGCTGCCTTTCTAAATTTGAGGAAAGCATGGAGGTTTTGTTCAAGATGTGCTGCCTTTTCTACCAAAGAGAAGGGGGAAGCAGAGGGCTGTGTGTGAGTCTGTAAATGCAAAAGTGGCAGAATAGAGGGATACTAAATAGGTCAGGTTGGAGCCATCAAAATTGAGAACTGTAACTTAAACTTTAATGTTCAAAGTTGATCTTGTTAGATGGCAACAGTTCATCTAGTGTACACATGAGCTCTATATGGACTGGTGGTCTGTCCATGGTGTCTCCCCGCCTGCCGCCCAGTGACTGCTGGGATAGGCTCCAGCATCCCCGTGACCCTGTATAGGATAAGCACCATCCATTATCCAAACCGCTTATCCTCTGTCATTCTCAACCACCTTTGGTGGTGTCTTCCATTTTGGACTTGGGGACTTCCAGTCTGTATTCACTACAGACATTCCTGTACACTATCCAAGCCACTTGGTTATACCTTTCAGTGTACGCTTTCCCAGCTAGCATTTTACACCCTGCTACTAAGTGCTGGACTGTCTCAGAGGCATCTTTGCACAGCCTGCATCTTGGGTCTTGTCTGGTGTGGTAGACCCCTGCCTCAACCGATCTTGTGCTGAGTGCCTGTTCTTGTGCTGCTATGATCAGAGCCTCTGTGCTGTCCTCCAGTCCAGCCTTTTCTAGCCATTGGTAGGATTTCTAGATATCAGCTCCATCAGGGGTGGCTAACCATGTGCCATGGAGAGCCATGTGTATGCAAGTTTTCATTCCAGCCGGACTCCACACCATGTGATTTCACTGATTAGCAACCCTTCAACCAAAGAGAAAGAATGTATCAGTGAAATCACCTGGTGTGGAGTCGGGTTGGAATGAAAACCTGCATACACATGGTTCTCCATGGCACATGGTTAGCCACCGCTGAGCTACATCTTCTATCTGTCGATGGTACATCCCACGGAGGGGCTTGACCTTCCATGATACCTCCTCTTCTATTTTCTCCACACTCTCTTCTTCTGCTGCCTGAGGTACTCACTCAGCAGTTCATCCTGAGGGGCCTTCTTTCTTACTCATGGATGTTCCTTGTTTCATCCTGGACAAGGCGCATCCATGAGTTCATCAAAAAGAGGGCCCCCCAGGATGAACTGCTGAGTGAGTACCTGGATGTTCAGCTAGATGCCTCAGTAGGTGAGAACGTTGGCTTTCCATGCTGGAGCTCAGGGTTGAAACCCCGGTTGGGACAAGTCTCCAGTAAGAGTCCATGGCTTAAACTCCTAATGCTATACAAGCCAGCTACCTTTGGATTTGAGTGAGAGTAACAGGAATAGAGTCATACCAGCTCGGACATCACCTGGGTTAACAAGGTCTGCATCAGGTGTTGGGGAAGCAGGGCAACCTGATGAGAAGTAGGCTACTGGAACCAAGACACTGATGGACAAGGGCCGAGAACCTGGAACTGATGGAATGCTACTATAACAGCAGACCCCTGGAGAGGGACTATATAAAGCGAATGTGGATGTGGGAATAATATATATATATATTTGTGTGTGTGTGTGTGTGTGTGTGTGTGTGTGTGTGTGTGTATATAGTATAGGGCGTGTGTGATGCGTCAGTGCAGTAATACTGGGGTAGTAGTGCTTGTAGTTAGTGCATGCTGCATGCTGCTTCTGCTTGCTACTCTCTGCTCTCAGCTACTGCCGCCGGCTAGCCCTCTTTGTGGGGGTGAAAAGAGGAGCCGAGTGCGTAAGTCTCCCCTGCCGGTACATAGCCTCTCTACCGCCAAGACTCCTGCAGTGCCTCCTCGTGGCCACACACGGTAACTGGGTACCTTGCGGTCCCTGGCTAAACTGTAGGGGATCTCGGAGCTACAGTGGTCCCCAGAGGTCTAATGCGCAGGCCCATGTGAAGTGGATACGCCCTGGCATTGACCAACCACTGTCCCACTGCCTTGTGGGTAAGTGTAGGACGACAAAGGCTAGGGGAGCACACCCTGAGAGAAAAGCAATGTGCATGGCGGCGCACGATAGGCGGTCCTCTGACAGACTGGAGCTCCGGCAGCCTCCTGCAGCTGTGGAAGAGTGCTGGTCGTCTTGGGCCCCCCTTGCCACCAGATCCCACCCTCTCACAGTGAAGAAGTGCTGCTGGGACATGCGCACCCCCAGCGGCACTGTAAATAATCTCTTTGCGCAGGTATCCACCTCTGCCTCGGTGAGACCAGCAACCGGAATATGGATCAAAGTCTGGCGGCGATGGGGTGTCTGGTGACGGGAGCAGGTATGAATGCACTGGAAGCTCCTAATCACACCCCTGCATGCCAGCGGCACAGGGCTATTCATGGTCGCCAGCAGCTGGGCTTGAGTGGCAGCTGCTCTCGGCAGACCCCTGTGTGTCTGAGCAGCCCTATTTAGGAGCCACACTGCTCACCCCAACTGGGGAGGGGCCTAGAAAAGGTGGCCTAAACATTGCCCACTCAAAACATCCTGGATAGGCTACCGCACCTATCGGGACATTCCACTCTGCGGTCGAAATAAAAAAAAGAAAATAATTCCCTTTAAACTGGCAACATGGAACATAAGAACTCTGCTGGACGTTAATGCCGAAAGACCTCAGCGAAGGACTGCACTAATTGCAGCGGAACTCAATCGCTACAATATTGACATTGCTGCACTCAGTGAAACCAGGTTCCTGGATGAAGGCTCCCTGAAGGAGGACACCTACACCTTCTTCTGGAAGGGATACCCTGCAGGAGGACAACATCAGCATGGTGTGGGATTTGCAATAAAAAACAGCCTCCTACCAAGACTCACTGAAACACCGATTGGCATAAGTGAAAGGCTCATATCGCTCAGGATCCCTCTGGCCAAGAAACGTTATGCCACCCTCCTAGGTGCCTATGCACCAACACTGCCATCAGAGGATGACGTAAAGGACCGCTTCTATCAGTCACTAGATGAGGCTCTCCGTCATATACCCAAGGAGGACAAGATCTTTTTGCTGGGCGATTTCAATGCCAGAGTGGGGAAAGACAACAAGGTGTGGAGTGGTGTCATTGGTGGGCATGGCATTGGGAAAGTCAATGCAAATGGACTGCGCCTCCTAAGCCTCTGTGCTGAGCATGGCTTGACCATCACAAACACCCTCTTCCAATTAAAAAATAAGCACAAAACATCCTGGATGCACCCACGCTCCAAACATTGGCACCTATTGGACTACATCATTGTGAGATGTGCTGATACAAAAGACGTCTTACTCACTCGTGCAATGAGAGGTGCTGAGTGCTGGACAGATCACCGGCTCATCATGACCAGGCTCCAGGTGGAGGTACGCCCTGCTGTTCGTCTCCAAAGGTCAGGAAAGAAGAGGCTTGACTGTACCCGGCTAGAAAAGGCTGAGGTCCAGAACAATCTCCGCCTCTCTCTGGCTGAAAACCTGGAAGACATTGAGCTTCTCTTGAGCACGGATGATTCCATTGACAGGAAATGGTCTTCCGTGAGCTCCAGACTCTACAAGGCAGCATCCCAATCCATCGGTTACAAGAGCAGAAAACACCAGGACTGGTTCAATGACAACACAGGCACAATAACTTCCATACTCAAAGGCATGCATAAAGCACACAGTGCTGTCCTCAACAATCCCACATCAGCTACACTCCGGCAACAATGGCAAGCATCCAGGAGAGAGGTGCAGTCAAAATTGCGTGCCCTGCAGAATGAGTGGTGGATATCGAAGGCAAATGAAATACAATCCCATGCCGATAGAAATGATATGCACAACTTTTATGATGCAGTGAAAACCATCTACGGCCCAAGAAACTGCTCTGTCTCCCCCCTGAAGTCTGATGATGGTACCACCCTCATAAAGGACCAGAAACTCATCACAAAAAGATGGGCAGAACATTTTGAGACTCTTCTGAACCAGCCCTCCCCAACAGATCCCTCGATCTTGGATGAACTACCTGTCCGCCCCACCATCCAAGACCTTGACCTTCCACCAACCTTTGAAGAGGTTCATTGTGCAGTTAGGTCGCTGAAAAATAACAAGACCCCTGGCCCTGACAGTATCCCTGCAGAGATTTTTAAACAGGGAGGCTACCTCTGCACCCGTGCACTTTTCCTGTTCATCTCACACATATGGAAGAACGAAACTGTCCCTCAGCAGTGGAGGGATGCTAACATCATCTCCATATATAAAGGCAAAGGAGACAAGTCCCTCTGTGGCAACAGCCGTGGCATTTCACTACTGGCTGTTGCTGGAAAAGTCCTGGCCAAACTCATGTTACACAGGCTGGTAAAACACATCTCAGAGGAGCTGTTGCCTGAGTCACAGTGTGGGTTTAGGAGGAATAGGAGTACTGTGGACATGGTGTTCACAGCACGGCAACTCCAAGAGAAGTGCAGGGAGCAACATCAGAACCTCTTCATAGCCTTCATCGACCTGTCAAAGGCTTTCGCCACAGTCAACAGGGACATCCTATGGAACATCCTCCTGAAGTTTGGCTGTCCACGAAAGTTTGTCAACATCCTTCAAAGATTTCACGTGGGGATGATGGCACGTGTGACCATTGGAGGCCAGGAATCCGAGCCCTTCAGGGTGTGCACCGGGGTACGTCAGGGGTGCATCCTTGCTCCAGTTCTCTTCAACATATTCCTCCTGTGTGTGACATTGCTGCTCCACAAGGAAATCAGGAAGGACAGGGGGGTTACTGTGGACTTCAGACTAGATGGAAACCTATTTAACATCCGTAGGCTCCAAGCGGTCACAAAAATTACATCGGAGCACATCATTGAGTTACAGCACGCAGATGACTGTGCAGTTGTGGCCCACACACCCGAGGCACTACAAGCTACCCTTGCAGCTGCTGCAAGGGCATATGGTAGACTGGGGCTCTCTATAAATGTGACAAAGACTGAAGTAGTATGCCAGTGGGCATCTACTCCTCCATCTCATTCACCAACCTTCAACATCTCCGACAAACCACTTGCAACAGTGGAATCCTTCAAATACCTGGGCAGCTTCCTCTCTGACGACTGCAGCATCGACAGGGAGATGCAAAACCGGATTAAACAAGCGTCATCCTCTTTTGGCAGACTTAGGGAGAAGGGTCTTTCAAAACAAAGACCTCAACCTCCACACCAAAATATCTGTCTACTTGGCAGTTGTCATCACGACTCTCCTCTACAGCTGTGAGGTGTGGACCCTGTACAGCCACCACCTCAGGATGCTTGAGGCCTTCCACATCAGATGCCTACAATGCATCCTGAGGATAACCTGGCGTGACCGAGTGCCCCATACTGAAATACTCCGCAAGACCAACTGCATCAGCATGGAGGCTACCGTCACCCAGCACCAACTTCGATGGCTCGGTCACGTCATCAGGATGCCAAAGGAGCGCTTACCGCGTAAAGTGCTGTATGGCCAGCTACATCTTGGCCGCCGCTTGGCAGGGGGCCAGAAAAACGGTACAAAGACCAGCTGAAGACCATCATAAAGAAGTGCGGCCTGAACCTGAGCCAGCTGGAAGACACTGCCGCCCAACGCTCCATCTGGCGGCAGCTCTGTCAACAAGGGGTGCAAAACCTCGAGAAGGACCGCGGTGATCGACGGACCAGAAGATGTCTGAAGAGACATGAAGCCAGTACCACACCTACACCCCCAGTCAGTGATTTCACCTGTTCTGTCTGCGGCAGACATTGTGGATCGCGGATAGGGCTTTACAGCCATAAGAAGACTCACAAGTGACAGAGGCAGGATTGTCATCATCGGACACGACGGACAACCTAAAGCAAAGCAAGATATAGTATATATACCCCCATACCAAGATGGCTTACAAAAGAGGGACTACAATTTTAAGCTAAAGTACAACCCACCATTAAATACTGACTGCCAGCAAATTAACAAACGTAGCAGAAAACGAAACATCACCTGGTACAACCCACCCTACAGTGATACCATGGCCACAAACATCAGTAAGCAGTTTTTTGAACTTTGGGATAAGGGCTTTACCCCGGACCATCAACTGAGGAAGATATTCAATAGGAACACCATCAAAATTAGTTACAGCTGCATGCCTAACATTCAACAAATATCCTCCCACAACACAAGCATCATGAACAAATCAAGGACACCTTCATCACAATCGGACAACCCCAACTGCAATTGCCATGTGAATGACTCATGTCCCCTCAAAAGAAAAAACCAGATGAAAGGAGTTATCTACCAAGCTACGGTGATGAGAAATGACAACGGCAAAACAGAGACGTACGTCGGTCTAACAGAGGGAACATTCAAAAAGAGGTTTAATGCACACATGTGTAGCTTTAGAAACAACGTTTAAAGAATTTAACATCTTTAAGCCGTTATATTTGGTCATTGGCGGACAGAAACATTAATTATTCAACCACCTGAAAAATCCTCTCAAAGAACAAAGCCTATTCAACCAGTAGTAAAATGTGCAATCAATGTCTAACTGACAAATATGTTATCATTTGCAAACCAGAAATGTCCACATTGAATAACAGGAATGAATTGGCCAGCAGTTGCAGACATAGATATAAGCACCTATTTTGTAATTATAAATAAATCATGCCAATAGACAAATACCACCCCCCGCCCCCATTGGACCGTTAGCGATCACATGATTTTGAATTTTGAATGTCGCACCTCTCCCTTCCCCATTGGACACTGTGCACGTGATGTGCATGACGAGGCAGTATGGTATGTTCTTTCCTGTGTAGCTTTATTGACAGTTGATGATTTGACAGCTGATGATAGCTTATGGCATGAAACAGGCTTGTACTTTCCATTAAAGAATTACTTGAATCACTGGATTATTTTGCTCCTTGTTTGTTGTGCACTTCCCCTACCAAAATCTCAGTTGGGACTAGTCTCCAGTAAGAGTCCATGGCTTAGACTCCTAATGCTATCCAAGCCAAAAACTACCTCAGACGTGAGTGAGAGTAACATGATTCATACGGGCTCCAACATCACCCGGGTTAACGAGGGCCGCGTCAGGTGTTGGCAAACCAGGGCAACCTGATGAGAAATCAGGTACTGGAACAAGGGCCAAGAACCTGGAACTGATGGCATGCTACTTTCACAGTATACCTCAGGAGAGGGGCTATATGAAGAAAATGAGGGAACTGTGGACAAGTAGGAGACCTACTTCCATACTGACTCCAGAAGCAGCTAGTGGCTCAATTTTCGAACATCAACAGAAGGAAGCTATTGTCACAACTTGAGATGGAAAGGCTCCAACAGGATGAATATACAATTAAGCCCCCTGAATGGCCACCCAGTAAGCAGGAGATACACGAGGACAGACTCTAACCAGTTGAAACAATCCTACCAGCCATGACAGCTGAAGCTACTGACGTTCAAATGAGAATCATGACCAGACTAGAGACAGTCAACCCTCAGGCATGGCTTCCATGACTCAGTGACAAAGTACCATCACAAAGCCTACTTGCAGATGTGAACACACCTTATGCAATATCTTGACTGCCATCATAACAGAGACCAATGAACTTGTATATATGCCACTGGAACCATAATCCTGGAGATGCTTGGGTACAGGATTAAGAACAAAGATCATGAACAGTGCCCTCCATGGAAGAGAAGGCTGGAAGCCAAACTCAAAGCAGCATGGAGAGATGTTAGCTAGTTAACAGAGGTGCAGAAAGGTGTGATGAAATAGGCCCTGATTGAAGAAGTACAGCAAGATGTCAATAAGTGAGGCCCTGGAAACTGCCAAAGGCTTACAGCTCTGGCTGCCAGGTTTAAGAGATAGACCAGAGAAGAAGAAGCCAAAAGAGTAAATGGCCTGTTCCTCAAAGACCATCTAAAGTGTACTCCCATTTGTGGAGTAACAAGGGAACAACATCAGACCCACCCAGAGCAGAGACCGAGCGACACCGGAAGGATATATGGGGAAAGGAGGCATCATCACACAATACTTATGTCCAGTGGCTGGTGGACCTAAGAGCAGACCACAGCAATATCCCAGAAAAAGAACCAGTTATCACAGTGGCCGACATCCAACGACTAGTCATAAGCGTGGAGAGCTGGACTGCACCAGGCCCTGACTTGATTCACGCCTCCTGACTGAAGAAGCTAATGGCACTCCATGAACGCCTGGTGACACAAATGAACCAGCTGCTAACACAGGGGAGAATAATACTGATCATAAAGGATCCCCAAAAGGGTACAACACCTTCAAACTACCGGCCGATAACTTGCTTCTCCACAACATGGAAGATTATGTCAGGCATCATAGCAGCTAAGCTGAATGGACACATGAGTCAATACATGAGTGAAAGATATATATATATATATATATATATATATATATATATATATATATATATATATATATATATATATATATATGTGTGTGTGTGTGTGTGTGTGTGTGTGTGTGTGTGAATTCATAGAATTCATAGTATGTAAACAACTTCACAACCAACTTTAACTTCAAAACGGGTATTGTCAAGCTAGCAGTCAGCCTGAATTTAGAGTTCACAAGCAGCAATCCCACAAACTTGATTCAAACTGGGGTACGAGGGTCCACACAGCTAGTCACATGAATGGGTCCTGTCCTATTCCCCAAAATAAAGAACCATTTTCACATCACTGTAGTTAGCACAATGGCAGAATTGGGATGACCAAGGCTTTTATGCTTATAACTCTAAACACAGCATTTACTCTCCTTACTATTACATCCACTCCTGTAGACATATTAACCAAGCTCAATCAAAATGAAACACTGTTAAATGGAAACCCCCTTGATAAAATGCCTGAGACCCCCTACACCACCATCATTTCCACTGTAGTCCCAAGACAGCAGCACCTTGAAGTGAATTATTGAACTTGGAAAAGTAGCTAGCTCCTTAAAAAGCTCACCATATGTCTCTTCCTGAGACATGTTGTACTAATGCCTTTCAAACATGTTTGGATAGACAGGTTTAATATTATGTAGCCTGAAGTGTACAGCCAACATCGTCGTGTCGTG
>JAJHIY020002211.1:0-48353 GCA_022114975.2 Lampris megalopsis | reverse complement strand
GGAGCCAGACTGGGAGGCTTGAGTGGGTGAACGCCGGGTCAGAAAGAGACAATTAGATTAGTTGGACTTCTGTTCTTGCTCCTTCTCTTTCTCTCTCCCTTGCCCACCACTTCTCCCCCTTGCCTCTCTTCCTTTCTGCCTCTCTTTGTCACTCACCCCATGTATTTGTCATCGTAAATGTTTTTATCCATCCTGATACATCTCTCTCACACCCTGCTCCCTCCCCTCTGATCTGTCCTGCCTCTTTGGCCTTTTCTTCCCTTTTTTCTTCCCTCTTTCCCTCATTTTTTCCATTTGCCCATTTCCCTTCCACGGACAGAATGGCTCCTTTATGTTGAGAAATGGTAGGAATGCCCATTTCTCTTCTGGTTCCCTTTCTCGCTACTCCCCCATCCCACTTTCCTCTGCCTGCTGCTTTTAAGCCATCACCTTCCTTGTGTGTGTGTGTGTGTGTGTGTGTGTGTGTGTGTGTGTGTGTGTGTGTGTGTGTGTGTGTGTGTGTGTGTGTGTGTGTGTGTGTGTGTGTGTGTGTGTGTGCGCGTGTGTGTGCGTGCGTGCGTGCATGTGCGTGTGTGTGTGCGCGTGTGTGTGTTTGCTGGGGTGGGGGTGCATCCATTAGGTAGGATTAGGAGATGTGGGAGGCTTTTAACAGCCCTCCGTGTTTAGGCGCTCTAATCTCATCAGAAAAAACTAATCTGATCGCCACTGACTTCACACACATGTGAGCATGCAAGCAAACATGCACACTTTCTTCTGCTAATGTGCAGCAACTGAGACGTTGTTTCACAAGGTCTTTAAGATTTCCCATATTTCATTCATAGGGCCATTCACTCCAGAACACACACACACACACACACACACACACACACACTTCACCTGACTTACTTGTCTTTGGACTGTGAGAGGAAACCAGAGCCCCCACAGGAAACCCACACAGGGAGAGCATGCAAACTCCACACAGAGGACGACCCAGGATGACCCACCAAGGTTGGACTACCCCCGGGCTTGAACCCAGGACCTTCTTGCGCTGAGGCGACCGCGCTAACCACTGCGCCACTGTGCCTCCCTGTAAGGACTTGTTAAAATGTGAAAGAGCACTGGTGCTAGCACACATCCGTGCCTCACCTCTCTTTGTACAACGAAGGGCTCGGACTCTTGTCCTCCTATGGTCACCCGAGCAGTCATCCCATCATGGAACTGGAAGAGGATTTTAACAAATTTGTTGGGACAGCCAAACCTGGGGAGGACATCCCATAGGAGCTCTCTTTGCACAGCCTTAAATGCTTTGTAGAACTTGACAAAGGCTATAAACAAGTCCTAATGTTGCTCCTGGCATTTTTCTTAGAGCTGCCGGGCTTTTAAGATCACGTCAGTTGTGCTCCTGTTCTTCCTAAAGCCACACTGCGATTCTGTCAGCATCGACTCGTTGATGTCGCTGATGAGTCTCTGAAGCAACACCTTAGTCAGGACCTTGCCAGCTACAGAAATGAGTGATATGCCCCTACTATTGCCACAGATTGCCTGGTCACCCTTGTTCTTATAAATGACAACAATGTTTGCATTTCTCCATTGCTGTGGGATGTTCTCATCAGTCCAAGCTTTGGTGATGTACTGGTAGAGGGTGTGCATACACATGTACCCTCCTTCTTTCAGTAGCTCAGCAGAGATATTGTCAGCACCAGGAGACTTGTTCTTAAGGGAATGGACAGCTGATATAACCTCCTAGAAGGTTGGTGGTAGACTGAGGTCATGGATGGGAGAAGGTTCTGGCAGTTCATACAGGATGGTGGGGTCTGCATCAGAGTCCTGATTAAGTTGGGTTTTAAAATATTCAGCCCACCTCAGCAGGTTGCTATTCTGATCTTTCAGAACTGTTAGACCATCTGCTGTTTTCCGGGGAGTGACAAAGCGATTTATTGGGCCGTAGATGGTTTTGACATCATTGTACAAATTATGCATGTCATTTTCATCAGCAAAGGACTGGATTTCAAGTACTTTTCAGTCACCCACTCGTTTTGTATGGCCTTTTGCACTTTCCTCCGAGCTGCCTGCCAATGCTGTCTGGTGGTGGTGGATGAAGGATTGTCTAAATTTGCTTGGTGTGCTTTCTGCATCTCATTAAGCAAGTTGTGGATGGTGTCGTGAGTTGTCGTCAAAACAGTCTTGGTGGTTCTTGCTGTTATGGCGAATGGATTGGGCTGCTGCCTCATAGAGATCAGAGTTGATATAGGTCCACTGTTGTTCCATGGCATTTCTGAGCATAGACAATGTTCCAACTCCCTTAGTTTCTCAGCTATGAAGCATCAAAACTCACTTCTTGCTTCCATGTTTTTACAGGTGGTTGCAATTTAGCCACTTTTTGTTGTGCTTTTGCAGCCACAAAGGGGGATGCAGTTTCATATGGAGTTTTATCACAATCATACAATGGTCGGTCCAGCACTCTGCACCTCTCATGGCACAGGTGATGAGAACATCATTGATGTCACTGTCTCACGATGATGTAGTCAATAATGTGCCAATGTTTAGATGGAGGTTGGATCCACGAGGTCTTATATTTTGCCTGCTGCTGGAAGATGGTGTTGGTTATGATAAGGTTATGGTCAGGGAAAAGAATAAGTAGCCTCATGCAATTTGCATTCACCTTGCCAATATCAACAACAGGATATGCAGTGGAGTACTAGGTAGGCATAGTACTCCACTGCATATCCTGTTTTTCCATCCCACCTTAGCATTGAAGTCCCCAAGCAAGAGGATCTTGTCACTCTTAGGAATCCGACAAAGAGCTTCATCCAGTGCCTGATAAAAGTATTCCTTGGCCTCATTCTCAGATGGTAAATTTGGTGCATAGGCACCAAGAAATTTGGCATAGCGTTTCTTTGCCAGGGGGATACGGAGGGTCATTAACCTTTCACTAATGCCAACAGATGTTTCTGTGAGATTTGGTAGAAGGGTATTTTTGATGGCCAGTCCTACTCTGTGGAGGTGTTTTCCACCTGGGGGAAACCTTTCCAGAAGAAGGTGTAACCCGTCCCTTCCTTTGCTAGAGAGCCTTCATCCAGGAGCCTGGGCTCACTCAGGGCTGCAATGTCGATTATGTTGTAGTGCCTCAGTTCTGCAGATGTTTTCTGGTGAGGTCTGTCAGAGATGCCATACGAGTCCAGGAGAGTCCTTATAATCCATGTTGCCAGTTTTAGGTTGTATTGTTTCTTATTGTGACCACAGTAGTGGAATGAGCCCATAGGCACAGTCACCTATTCAGGTGAGTGACTGAATGGACAATTTTTAGGCCACCGTTTCTAGGTCCTTCCCCAGTTGGGGTGAGCAGTGCGGTCCCTAAGTCAGTCTGCTCAGTTGGACAGGGGTCTGCCAAAAATAGTTGCCACTAAGTCCCAGTTGTTAGCGACCAAATGCCCTGTGTCGCTGCCATGCAGGGTTCTGACGAGGAGCTCCTGGTCCATTTGTACCTGCTCCCATTGCCAGATGCCCCACTCCCATCAGCCTTCAAGCATGTGTAAGGTCTAAATATTGTTCATCATGGTCAGAGGTGGAGACCTACATAGGAGGGTTTTAAAGTGCCACAGGGAGTGCGCCATCCCCAAAAGCACTGTCTCCACCATGATAAAGTAAATCCTGGTGGAAAGGATGGTCTCAGGACAATCGGCTCCCCATCTTGGCTGCAGGAGGCTGCCGGGTCTTTTGTCTGTTACGGCCCACCTGTTACACACCGCAAGCACATTGTTTTTCTGTCAGGGTGTGCTCCCTTAGCCTTTGTCTCTACAGACTTAACACAAAGCAGTAGGGCTATTTAACCATAGCCAGGACAGTGGTTGACGGGCGCTAGGGCGTAGTGGTGGGCCTGTATGCTGTGTCTCTGGGGCCCCACTGCAGCTCTGAGATACCCTGTAGTTTAGCCTGTGGCCGTGAGGTACCCAGTTTCCATGTGTGGCCTCAGGGAGGCACTACAGGAGTCTTGGTGGCGGAGAGGCTCTGTACTGGCAGAAGGAGGCTTACACACTGGGCTCTTTTCACCCTCTATTAAGGAGGCTAGCCCCCGGCAATAGCTGTAAGCAGAGAATAGCAACCAGAGAGCACAAGGCGGCATGAAGTACGCACTAACTACAAGTACTACTGCACTAGACTCTTCACACACACACACACACACACACACACACACACACACACACACACACACACACACACACACACACACACACACAAAACATCTGGTAACGACAATATGTCCGTTTTATCTGCTGTTTTGGCCAAATACATACATATAGTGGCATGCAGACAAACACACGCATACACACATTTTCAAGCAAATATGTGGCAGTCCGTTCTGTCTGTTGTTTTAGCCAGACTGGTTGAGCAATCACAAGAGATCATTCATGACAGAACCCAAAGCACAGAGGGACACTTTATCGGCCAAATATCTGAGCAGAAATGTCCTCTGAAAGTGGAACGAACAATACGACAGTGTGCTAGAGAATCATATTATATACACTCTCATAAACTCAACCAGTCAGTAGGACCAATAACTGATTTGATCTATGACATACTAAGTCTTACTGGAGTAGTTTCCCAACCCTTGAAAACATGTTTTAGGAATTTACCTATTCAAACAGGCCATTTACATGATAAATGTACAACATTGGCATCATTTCCCTTATGGCTCCCTGCAAAAAGAGCATTGGTGGAAACACTGAAAAGCGCTTCAGGGCTGCTGTATCATCATGGTGCCCAGAAATATGTTTCTGATTTCATTCAACGCAGCTTGTACAGTGTAGAGAAAAGGTTAAACAATACAAATGAGACCGTCAATTATTCCATTGTAAATTAACATTTGAAATCTTGGTTGATTCAGATCCTTTTGACCTATCAGTTGACTGGCTCACTAAAAGACTGCACCGTGAGGGTTTATTATTGCAGTTGTTGTCGCGAATTCAGAGAGCAGTTCGGGAACCACCGCAGCCGGAACGACCAAGACAAGGGCTAGCGAGTCTACTCGTCCATGGTTGTTACACTGCCTCTCTTCTTCGGGGAAGTGCGTCCACGCGCTTCAGCATATCAGCTCCCTCACGCCTCAGGGCCCACACACTTCTGATGGCCTCACGTCACCATCCCACTTCTGACACCAATGTAGCAAATTCGGGGGGGGCAGCCTGGGTACCGCCACAGCCAGGACACGAACCCGGATCTCCCGCACTACGGGTGACAATGTTAACCAGTCGACTAAAGGGTCCGTCCCGTCAGCCAAGGGCTAACGAGTCTACAAACCCCAACTCCAGTGACGTTGGGACGTCGTGTAAAACGTGAATAAAAACAGAATACAATGATTTGCAAATCCTTTTTCCACCTATATTCAGTTGAATACACTACAAAGACAAGATATTTAATGTTCAAACTGATAAACTTTATTGTTTTTTGTAAATATTCACTCATTTTGAATGTGATGCCTGCAACACGCTCCAAAGAAGCTGGGACAGGGGCATGTTCACCACTGTGTTACACCACCTTTCCTTTTAACAACACTCATTAAGCGTTTGGGAACTGAGGACACTACTTGTTGAAGCTTTGTAGGTGGACTTCTTTCCCATTCTTGCTTGATGTACAACTTCATTTGCTCAACAGTCCGGGGTCTCTGTTGTCGTATTTTGTGCTTCATAATGCGCCACACATGTTCAATGGGAGACAGGTCTGGACTGCAGGCAGGCCAGTCTAGTACCCGCACTCTTGTACTACGAAGCCCCGCTGGTGTAACACGTGCAGAATGTGGCTTGGCATTGTCTTGCTGAAATAAGTGGGGACGTCCCTGAAAAAGACGACGCTTGGATGGCAGCATATGTTGCTCCAAAACCTGTATGTAACTTTCAGCATTAATGGTGCCTTCACAGATGTGCAAGTTACCCATGATGCCATGGGCACTAACACCCCCCCCCATACCATCACAGATGCTGGATTTTGGACTTTGGGCTGAGAACAATCTGGATGGTCCTTTTCCTCTTTAGCCCGGAGGACACAACGTCCATGATTTCCAAAACAATGTGAAATGTGGACTCATCAGACCACAGCACACTTGTCCACTTTGCGTCAGTCCATCTCAGATGAGCTCGAGCCCAGAGAAGCCGGTGGCGTTTCTGGGTGGTGTTGATATATGGCTTTGGCTTTGCATGGTAGAGTTTTAACTTGCACTTGTAGATGTAGCGACCAACTGTGTTAACTGACGATGGTTTTCCCCAAGTGTTCCTGAGCCCACCTGGTAATATCCTTTACAGAATGAGGTCGGTTTTTAATGCAGTACCGCCTGAGGGGTCGAAGGTCACGGGCATTCAGTGAATCTTGTGATGATATTATGGACTGGAGATGATGAAATCCCTAAATTCCTTGCAGTTGTACGTTGAGAAACGTTGTTCTTAAGCTGTTGGACTATTTGCTCACGCAGTTGTTCACAAAGTGGTGAACCTCACTCCATCCTTGCTTGTGAACGACCGAGCCTTTCGGGGTTTGCTGCTTTTATACCCAATCATGACACTCACCTGTTTCCAATTAACCTGTTCACCTGTGGAATGTTCCAGACAGGTGTTTTTTGAGCATTCCTCAACTTTCCCAGTCTTTGTTGCCCCTGTCCCAGCTTCTTTGGAACCTGTTCTGGCATCAAATTCAAAATGAGAGAATATTTGCAAAAAACAATAAAGTTCATCAGTTTGAACATTAAATATCTTGTCTTTGTGGTGTCTTCAATTGAATATAGGTGGAAAAGGATTTGCAAATCATTGTATTCTGTTTTTATTCACGTTTTACACAACGTCCCAACTTCATTGGAATTTGTCGTTATCTGTGGTCAATACACTACCCCCCTCTTTTGAGAAGCGCGTCCCCGCGCTTCAGCATATCAGCTCCCTCACGCCTCTGGGCGTACGCGCTTCCCATGGCCTCACGGTCTCACCCTCCCACCTCTGACACCAATGCAGTGAATTCGGGGGGCAGCCCGGGAACCGCAACAGCCAGAACGCGAACCAGGATCTCCCGCACCATGGGCGACAACGTTAACCAGTTGACTAAAGGGTCCGACCCGTTAGCCAAGGGCTAGCGAGTCTAGTTATCCGTGGTTGTTACATTATATACAATTATTGTGAAGCCGAAGTTACCAGAATTATGAATATCGCCATAATAAGTATAGCTCAGATGCACTCAGTAAAACGTTTCTCTAGTGGCCAACATCAGCAACCAGTAGGAATTCCAACAACGTAGGCCATTTTCCCCTTGAGTCGCATTGGCCTGCAAATGACACAGCTAACGCTAACAAGATCTCACAATTTCACAAGCTGCCTTAACACAGAGCTCACACAGAACTGTTAAGTGAAGAAGTAATCATGTTATAAAACTCTGTACAATATCAATAGCTTATCACATATGGCATCACATAAGTTTAATGGCAATGCTGCTTGCCTGTCCAACAGTAGTATGGCTAGCTTGGCATTGGTTTTTATGCCTTTATGGTCACAGAGTTTTCACTCCCTCTCAAAAGGGATAATTACATTTAATCTACTTTTGGACAAGTATTTATCATGTTTATTTATTTTTTGTTATTTTTTTTTGCTAGATGATGAAACTATTTTGGATTCTTTAAAGGCATCGCAAAGCTGGTTCCTCCATATTGCAATGTTGATTAACATTTCCCTCAGCTTTGAAGCCAACAGACATTTCAACCTGCAGAGGGCAACAAAAATGGTGCCAAAAGAGATATTTTTCCACAGACCACCATTATAATCCAATGCTGTGAAACTTTCTAATTACAGTGCTTTTGGTGTCCATTCAGCATTTAAAATTACAATAAATAACAATTGATCTTGTAAACAGCAAACAGTCCTTTGTTAGGCATAGGTGCAAGTCCATGAATACAGGGATGGCATCCAGCACTTTACCTGTGCCCCCATCCATAGGGTTAGTGGGTTAGTGCTGTGTCAGGAAGGACATCCGGCGTAACATTTTGGCAAATCATTATGTGAGTAACAAACTGCCCCCCCACACACACACATTTCTCATATGGGTGCCGATGCAGCCAACACAGCCACATACAAAATACACTATCACACACTATATGTACTACTGGATCAACGCCAACAAGACAGCTGATCTTCAACAACCACAACACACTGCTGTGCACGATAACAGCTATTGCAGCATCACCATCAGATCTTCCTTTATGTCACTCAGCAACCAGAATGCACATGCAATCTAGCATTACAAACATGGAGCGCAAATATCCAGACCCCCTACTCATTATCCTTGGGGATTTTAACAGAGCAAACCTCAGCCATGACCTGCCAAAATACAGACAGCATGTTAAATGTCCCACCAGAGACAAAAACACTCTGGATCATTGCTGCACAATGTTAAAGGACGCCTATCACTCTGTCCCCCGTGCAGCCCTGGACCTCTGATCACTGTCTGATTCATCTCATCCCAACCTACAGGCAGAAACTAAAACCTGCAAAGCCTGTGGCTAAAACTCTGAGGAAATGAACCAATGAGCCAAAACTGAAGGTCCAGGCCTGCCTCGACTGCACTGACTTGAGTGTTTCTGAGGCTGCATCTACAGACCTGGACGAATTTACTGACACTGTGACATCTTACATCAGCTTTTGTGAGGACATGTGTGTGCCCACCAAAACTTTCTGTAACTTCAAGAACAACAAGCCCTGGTTCAGAGGAAGACTATAGGAGTGGAGATAGGATCCGGTACAACAAAGCCAGAAATACACTCACAAAGGAGATCAAAGTGGCGAAAAGGTGCTACTAAATTCATACAGTAATTTAGTCCGTTTGGAGAACGTGTAAAAAATGCAGACAATCCTGCCAGATTTGCAAAAAACACACAGATTGACAAGATCGTCAGTAGCTGTGAATGCAGCTGCCATTGCGCTTAGTTTGCTCACAACCCACCAAATGCTCAAGCTCAAAGTTGATGACAACACCGGGGCTACCACTGATACAGCCAGGGCCCTGGGGCGTTCTGTCACTACACATCAAAATTTGATTGGTTGATGATACGGTCACTCAGAGTTGTATTCAGTTTCAGTTTTGGGCTTCAACAAAAGGCTAGCAATGCCGCTAGTGCTTGTCCAAAGAGCTGTGATGTATTCAGATGACACAGGAACCCCTGCTCAGCCCCGTGACAACACAATATCTGAATTCAGACACATTTCAGGCACACGCCAATTTAATTATGAAAAACAAATTATGATTTTGATTTTGACAGGGCCAGCAGAGAAGACCCTGATGGTCCTGATAGCCCACCACTGCCTAAACTATTTAAAAAGAAAATCCAAATTTACCATAATACCTCGCAGGAAGGAAAAGTGTTGAGTGAAATTAACGATAAAAATACCTAACATACCTAACATATGTAGTGTGTGTGCATAGTTATGTCCCTACGTGTTTCTTCTCTTAAAAGTTTACATCAATAACCAACATATTGTAAACCGTGCCAGAAGTGATGATGGTTATTGAACAGACAGTGCAGCACTTCCTTTCCATTATTAGATTGCTAGGGATCTGTGATAGCATTAGCAGTGTTAGCATCTAGCGTTAAACTACCTTCATCTGCAGCTCAAACAAGTTGAAAGGAAAAGGAATAAAATGTAACCAGTCTTTATTTATCAAACCTGCACGTGCAACACATAAACACAAGCAACCGCTGATCTGACTGCACGAGGAACTAGCCTTACAGCCACCAGGGACTCTTTCTTTTTTAAAATGTTTCTGATTTTTCCCTTTTTTCTCCCAATTTAGTGGCCAATCGATCCCTATTCTAGTTCAAACACCCACCCTCGTACTGCATGCGTTCGCCAACTGCATCTCCCCGGCCGGCAGTCTGGAAGGAGACGCTTCGCCACTTCCGTGACAAGGCGAATCCAGGCCGAACCACTGCTTTTTCCCCCCACACACACAATCATGTGACGAACACAAGCCGACTCCGCCCCCCTCCCGAACACAGCGCTGCCAATGATTGCTGCTTCATCCAGTCCGGATCTGAAGAGACCGGGGCGCGAACCCCGGTCCCAGTGGGCAACTGCATCGACATAAAGCCGATGCTTAGACCGCTACACCACCGCGGACCCGCCGCCGGGGACTCTTAACGGTACGCATAAAAGAACATCTCAATGTTTAGCTTCTAGTCCCATTCTGACTCGTAGTATTTTTTCTCCTAGAATCCTGCTGGTGTTTCCATACAATGACTAGTTGCCATCCTGGATTTCACCGAAAAATCAGCTTCAGTGCACACTGCTTGTTCTAGGTTCTTAACGTGATTTCTGAGGTCGAAATGCAAAGCAGAATGAACGTGCGGGGAGGAGGGAGGGAGATTTATGGGAGGACATTGGATTTGTAAAGGGCAGGGAGTCTTCTACTGGTTTGTTTACCAAATTCTGGGCTGGAGCACAAGTTTTTGAAGCCAGAAATCAGCCTCTCGCGATAAATAATGGTTATTTTTTCGCTATGATAATGGGCGGCATGGTGGCGCAGTGGTTAGCGCTGTCGCCTCACAGCAAGGAGGTCCTGGGTTTAAACCTCGGGGTTGTCCAACCTTGAGGGTCATCCCAGGTCGTCCTTGTGTGGAGTTTGCATGTTCTCCCCGTGTCTGCGGTGGGTTTTCTCCGGGTGCTCCGGTTTCCCCCACCATCAAAAAGACATGCATGTTAGGGTTAATACTCCTGTCTGTGCCCCTGAGCAAGGCAATGCGAAAGGAATTGGAGGTGGTCCCCGGGCGCAGCATCAAGGCGGCAGCCCACTGCTCCTAGCTACACCGATCATAGCTAGGATGGCTTAATTTGCAGGAACTGAGTGTCCCCACGGGGAGTAATAAAGGAAGCTTAAAGTTAAATGAAACTAAAAACTTCCTGGTAGCACCTTTAAGTGTTTGGTGAAAAACGAGCACATGCAGTATTTGGGTTCTACCGTATTTATGACTTTATTACTTGGAGTTCTGTGGTATTCATGATTTTCCTCCCTCTCTCTGTTCTATTATTTTCTGTACAGTTCTTTGTCTCTGTTTTTATTTTCAGTTTCTCTCTTTATTTATCTGTACCAGATTTCAGCTTCTTCGACAGAAGATTTATTGGATGCAGATGTGTGTGCGAGTGACAGTTTTTGCTTTGTGCTTTGTGAAGTTGCAGAGAGAAAAGAAATGTTAAAGCAGATGTTGTGCAACAAAAACCCAGACAGCACCGTTAACATGCTGTAGCCACCAGCAGATCTTGCTTCCAAACTGGGCAGAGAGGCAGGTGGGAACTGAGACGATAGCAGGGACAAGTCTGTCTGTGAGAGAGAGAGAGAGAAAAGAGGGAAATTGAGAGGGAAAGAGAGGGAGCAATCTAGAGATTTAGAAGCAGGAGAGAAAGAGAGAGAGAGGGAGGGGGGGTGAATTGAGGAGATGCAGGGAGTGGCACCAGATAGAAAGAACTGTGAGGGATGGAGTGGGGGATGGGAGAAGTAAAGGAGGGGTGATATGGGGGATGGGGGAGAAAAAAATATTGCTGTGTGCTGCAAGAGTCAGGGGGTTACCATGGTGATGAGGAAGGATGGGCCGGGAGTGAGAAGCTACACACGCGCGCACGCGCGCACACACACGTTCACATGCGCGCGCACACCTACACACACCTACACACACACACACACTACAAATTGACATTTTCACCGACTGATTGAATAATATGATAAGCATCAAATCTTTTAATTTAAGCCTTTCCTCCTGTTCTTTCAGGGTGGGGGTAGGGGGGCATAGTCCATGAAGAATAGAAAAACACAAAAAGATGCTCTTGACAGAAGAGGTAGTTGAGAGGAGGACAGAGAGATAAGTGGAGAGGCTCCATGAGTCGAGAGGTGAAAGAGAAGTGTGATGTCCCAATTGGGATTGGTGCAGCTAAGAGACAGCGTTGACTTCACCAGCAGTGCTGCAGCCTCTGACAGGACAGCTGCTTCAAGAAGAGGCATAATCCAAGGCTGTCCACTTAGCCCCGCTCTACTCATCATGGCAGCAGAAATGCCAGCTATTTTGATCAACAATTGTCAGACTTCATGACATCAAGATCTTTGAAAAAGAATTGACCATTTGCCAGTGCGCGGACGACACAACAGTTTTTCTAAAAAAAAAAAAGAAAAATATTTCTAATCCCTACTGCCATACAAACAGTTAGTACTTTTTCCAAAGCCTCTGGGTTGTTTCTCAGTCTTAACAAATGTGAACTGTTACCAATTAACACTGTACCCATAAAACAATTTATAACATACCCATTAACACAGGGGTGAAATACATAGGAACCAAAAATCCAGAAGAAAGAAACTCTTTAAACTTGACAGGGAAATTGACAAATTGTAAAAATATTCTAAACTCTTGCTCACTATATTTGCTCGCACACCCTACATACTCCCTGGCATTGGACCAGTACATTATAAAAGCTGTGAATCAACTACATTTTAATTTTATTTGGAATAAGAAAGCACACGATCTAAAAAAAAGCGTCTTAGTTAAAAAAACTATGACGGAGGTGGTTTAAAAGCCATTGATTTTGAACGTATGAACGGAACAGTAACATTGAAATGGCTTAAATCCTATTAAAAATCCCCAGATAGATGGTGGCACATTTTCCCAGACAATTTATTCAAGGCTACTGGAGGTTTAGATTGAAATGTGATTAGAACATCAAGAAGCTGCCTGTGAGGCTGTCCAGCTGTCATCAGCAAGTCCTCTTATATTGGCGAATGTTGTACAAACATAATTTTACTCCTCATTATTCCACACCGCTATGGAACAACAGGTGCATGCTTTATAAAAATAAATCGCTGTTCCACAACGAATAGAAGGACAGAAACATCCGGTCTGTTTTACATCTCTTAGATACAAACGGAGACTTGTTAGCATACAATGACTTTCGTGTTAGATTAGATGCTTTTCTGTCATCCTAAACAGTTTGCCAGCCATACTAATGCTATCCCAAAACCATTCTTCCTTTTGGCCAAAGCAGTGGTCCTACGCATCAATTCAATAGCAACATTGCCAAATGTGTACGTTGGAGAATCCCATTCCTTGATTAAAAATGTAAGAACAGTCTGATCAGACAGATGTTGTCCAATTACTTGATTTTGGAGACATGGACCCTGCAATGTTGTATGGTTTGGAGACAGTGGCACTGATGAAAAGACAGGAGGCGGAGCTGGAGGTGGCAGAGGTGAAGATGATAGGATTTTCACTGGGAGTGATGAAGGAGGACAGGATTAGGAACGAGTATATTAGAGGGACAGCTCAGGTTGGACGGTTTGGAGACAAAGCAAGAGAGACAAGATTGAGATGGTTTGGACATGTGTGGAGGAGAGATGCTGGGTATACTGGGAGAAGGATGCTGAATATGGAGCTGCCAGGGAAGAGGAGAAGAGGAAGGCCAAAGAGGAGGTTTATGGATGTGGTGAGGGAGGACATGCAGGTGGCTGGTGTGGCAGAGGGAGATGCAGAGGACAGGAAGAGATGGAAACGGAGGATCCGCTGTGGCGCCCCCTAACGGTTGCAGCCGGAAGTAGTAGTAGTAGAGACATGGACCCTGCAAAGGACTAAGATTACAAATGGATTTCTTACATCATCCCCTGCTACCCAAAGCTAAGGAAATCCATTTTGTATTAATTAATGATATATATCCCGCCAATTAATTTCTGAGATTACGATTCAATTTTGAAAATAATGTCTGTTCATTTTGCAGTTCAGATATTGAAACCACGGAGCATATTTTCTACACTTGTCACTCCCAACTGTTTTGGAATCAAATGTTTTAAACAAAAGAATGCAACTGTTGAACCCAAATCACGCGTGGGTGTAACATATGGACTGGGAATGAACGAGCAGAGAAAAGCTGCTGATTAGCACACTTCTCATCATGGCTAAACATCACATGCAAATCTAAATGTATGAAAACCTCACCCATTTTCAGTGGGTTTTGTAATGCGTTTAGACGGTATTGTAAATCCCTGAAATGTGCGAATTTAGAATCTGCAGGATAACTGCTGAAATGTGCACAATCTTACAAATTAACAGGCCCTGAATGTATCGATCTTTAATTCATATCTAAAAAAGAAGAAGAAAAGGGACAGCTGTTTCCGGCTTCCGGCTTGGTGAGCTCGGTAACTGCGGTTTGTACTCTTCCTCTCTACTCGTCGTTATCCCGCTCTTTACGTCTCATGCTGATTTCGCTTCTTTCTGTGTGTGGTTCACATGTCGCTAGATTCGCCATGTTCACATGTCGCTAGATTCGCCAGGTTCACATGTGCTGGTTCACATGTCGCTAGATTCGCCATGTTCACATGTCGCTAGATTCGCCATGTTCACGTGTCGCTAGATTCGCCAGGTTCACATGTGCTGGTTCACATGTCGCTAGATTCGCCATGTTCACGTGTCGCTAGATTCGCCAGGTTCACATGTGCTGGTTCACATGTCGCTAGATTCGCCAGGTTCACATGTCGCTAGATTCGCCATCACATGTCGCTAGATTCGCCAGGTTCACATGTGCTGGTTCACATGTCGCTAGATTCGCCAGGTTCACATGTCGCTAGATTCGCCAGGTTCACATGTGCTGGTTCACATGTCGCTAGATTCGCCAGGTTCACATGTCGCTAGATTCGCCAGGTTCACATGTGCCGGCGTGCTTCTCCTGCTCCTGTCGACAGAGTAAAGCAACGCACGCTAGTGATATGAGACTCCATTACCCACAATATCAGCTTAGCTTCGCCAGCCTTGGTACACTGCTTACCCGGGGCCAGAGTCTCCGACATAGAGGATAACCTTAGGGTGCTGGCATCACGGAGGGAGAGTCAGTGAACCCAGGCACACAGCACCACTACTTTCAGCAACATTGTTATTCATGTTGGCACCAATAATGCAAGGATGAAGCAATGAGAGATCACAAAAGCCAGCCTAGTCAGAATGCTTGAGTTGGCCAGAAATATGTGTCGGCATCGATTAATTGTCTCTGGTCCCTTACCTGTGAGGGGTAATGATGAGATGTACAGTAGGCTCACCTCAATGAACCGCTGGCTGGCTCGTTACTGTAATGAGCAGGGATTCGGCTTCGTTGATAACTGGCCTTCTTTCTGGGGCCGCCCTTACCTGCTGAAAGCGGACGGCATTCACCCTACTGGGGACGGCGCCGCTCTTTTGTCTAGCAATATAGATAGTTGTTTACGTTTAGTTTGACACTAGGGACTTATCATTCAGCAGGTTGCAGGTGATTAGAGAGCCTGCTAGGTTTAAATCTAGTGCGGATGTGAAGTCAAGTAGTTTAATTAATATGATTAGTCAGGGAATTTCTCATAGTGTAGATTATCCGCCTGATAGCTTGGTCTATAACATTGAGACTGTCTCCCTACCCTGCTGTATTGCTCCCAAGCTCTCCTCTCCTAAATGTGTGAATCACAATAATCTAGTAATTATTCCTACCACTGGTAGTGGTGAGATGTGCAACAAAGTACCTAATAATCTACAAAACCAAACAGCTGTTATCAAGAATGTGACCACATATCATTCAAACTGTAGGTCTTCAAAATTGTCAACTAATAATACAAGGTGTTAATTCCAATTAATATTTTCACCTGTTGGTAGCTCTGAAGCTCTGCCTACTACTGATCACTTCCACAAGATGTTTAAATGTGGTTTCATAAATATCAGATCACTGTCTACCAAAGCCTTACTAATGATCTGAATGTTGAACGTAGTTCAGATATGATTGGGTTATGTGAAATATGGCAGAAACCAAATGTTTTCCTTCCCTTAAATGGAGCTTCCCCACCCGACTATACTTATGCCCATGTAGCTTGGGCAAGGTTTTTTTTTTAGGGAGTTGTTCTTTGTTCGATACGAGGGTCTAAGGACAGGATGTTGTGTTGCTGTAAAGCCCCTGAGGCAAATTTGTAATTTGTGATATTGGGCTATACAAATAAAATTGACTTGATGTGTCTTTTGCTGAAATAGGGAAGAGAAGAAGTTGAGGACATCCAATGTCCTGTACCTGAGATATGGGGTGGGGTGTCATCATAGGTAGACGTGCTGCATGCATTTACTTAAGTGTATAGAGAAGTAATCATGTACCTTTTAATTCTCTTTGCCATCCAAGAGGATTTGTGGAAATATTCTCGATGGAGGTTATCAGTGTGGTGACGCATCTTTCTGTTTGAAACCATTCTGGAAAATTATTACCTACTGTTTCTGTCTACAACAATGGTCTGGAGCTGGCGAGCTCCCCTAAGGTTTGATGACACACTACATTTTGTGCTCAAGAGGATGAGCATTTCTTGGTGGCAACACGTGTGCTGTAAAATCCAACTGGAGACTAACTTCTACATCTTCCAGGTGGCATTAGCCAGGGATCAGAATCAGAATCATGTCTATTGGCCATGTAGGTTTGCACTACATGGAATTTGACTCCGGTTTCGTGGCTCTCTGTGTACTTAACATAGAATAACAACACAACAATCTTCAGATATATACACAGGGACTGACTTATACAGGTGAAATAAGACGTGATAAAGTGCAGTGGTGCCGAGAATATATCAGAGATGCTGAAATACATGAGATGATGTGATGATATGATGTGAGAGCGTGTTGAGCTGGTGTGGGCCTCCAGTGCAGCAGCAGCAGCAGCCCTCTGGAGTGCATCTCTGTCTGAAGAGGAGTGTAACAGACGAGGGGTTACAGATTCTTTGGCATGTAAGCAGGGCCGGTTCTGCGGGGGTAGCAACGGGAGCAACCGCACAGGGCCCAGGTCTGGAAAGGGGCCCAGAAGAAAAAAAAAAACACCTTTCTGCGCTGATTCTGCTCTAAGTGCAGTGATTGTTAATTGTGTGTCTCAGCAGTGCAAAGAGGCCCTGTATGTTGCTCCCCCTGGCAGTTTCCCTATTGGCTGATAACGATTTTGTTATGCTCGCACACCAGAACCCGACCCGTGTGGCGAAACCCAAGGCAGACAGACACAGGATGACTTCGAAATCCAAAAAGGGCGGTTTTATTGGGGAAGGGGAATGTATGGTGCAAAAAGCGTTCTGTTAGTGGGATGTGTGAATAAACTATGTGTGGTGTCCAGTGGTTTGCGTGTATAACTATGTGTGAGTGTTCTTCGCCTATGTATGGTGCGGTATGTAAATGACACGGGGGTGTTGAAATAATGTGCGTGCACCTGGCAAGAAAGTCCAGTCCGTGATCCAAGAGGGGTTGTCCGAGGAAGTCCGGGTCCGAGATCCGGGAAGTCGAGTCCGAAAGGAGGGGTCCGGGGAAAAACGTGAAGGTCGCTGGGGACGAGGTGAGCCGTGGAAGTCGCGGAGGGAGTGTCTTGGGAGGAAACAGAGACACGAATATAAGACACTGGGGAATAAAGAATTGCAAGAGGGCAAGGAACGCTGGAGGGCTTGTCAGAGCTTTACCGCAGGGTTCAGTACGTCGAAGCACGGAGTGGTGTTCTGGGAGACTTCTTGTAGAGGGCTGCCTGATTGCCGCAGGTGTGCCTGATGGCAAACACCTGGTGCAGTGCAGCGCTCGTCTCCTTAGAGCGCGAGCCGAGCGCTCGGATGTTTCCGGCACGTCCGAACGGGGGAGTGGCTTGGACGTGCCGGGGAGGCAGCTCGGGGCGGTGTAACCACAACAGGACCCCCCCCCCTCCTACGGGAGACACCGGGCGACCGTCCGATGGCGTTGGGGTGGGCCCGATAGAACTCCTCCAGGAGTGCGGGGTCGGCCAGGTAGGACCGGAGAACCCAGCTGCGGTCCTCAGGCCCATAGCCAACCCAGTCCACCAGGTATTGGTACCCACGCCCCCGGCGAGCAGCCGGTCGACATCCCAGACCATGTCACCACCGTCGAGGGCCCTGGGGGGTGGAGGAGCTTGGACAGGGGGAGACAGGGGGCTGGAGGCTACCGGTTTGAGGCGCGAGACATGGAAGACGGGATGGATCTTGAGTGAGGTAGGGAGATGGAGACGCATCGCCGAAGGGTTGACGATGCGGTCGATGGTGTAGGGACCGACGTAGCGGGGAGCCAGTTTCCTGTTGAGGGTAGGGAGGGGAAGGTCCCGGGCCAGGAGCCATACCCTCTGGCTAGGTCGATAGGCTGGGGCCGGTACTCTCCGCCGGTTGGCGCTGCGCCGGGCCCGCTCTGTAGCTCGCAACATAGCGGCCCGGGCGGTCTTCCAAACGCGCCGGCATCAGCGGAGATGGGCCCTCGTGGACGGGACCGCCACCTCCAACTCCTGATGGGGGGGGCAGAGGGGGTTGATAGCCAAGGGAACACTCGAAGGGGGACTAACTGGTAGCCGAACTCTCCATGCAGTTGAGCGAGTACTCCACCCAGGGCAGGTACTTGCTCCAGGAGGCGGGATTGCTGGTGGTAACGCAACGCAAAGCCGCCTCCAGGGCTTGATTGGCCCGCTCTGCCTGCCCATTGGTCTGGGGGTGATACCCGGAGGAGAGGCTGACCGTGGCCCCAATCCCCTTACAGAAGGCCTGCCACACCTTAGAAGTGAACTGGGGACCACGGTCAGAGACAATGTCCAGGGGAATCCCATGGGGTCGGACGACGTGGGAGAAGAGAAGGTCCGCCGTCTCGGCTGCAGAGGGGAGTTTGGTGAGGGCAACAAAGTGGACGGCCTTGGAAAACCGGTCGACAATGGTCCGAATGGTGTCATTGCCTTGGGACACGGGGAGGCCAGTTACAAAGTCCAAGGTAATGTGGGACCAAGGTCGGCCGGGGGCAGGAGACCTGCTAGAGGGCGATGGAGAGCCTTGCTGCGGGCGCAGGCAGCCACGAACTCCCTGGTGTCTGCCTCCATGGTGGGCCACCAGAAACCCCTGCGGATGAAGGCCGCCGTTCGGTGAACACCGGGGTGGTAGACAAAACGGCTGGAGTGGCCCCACTCCAGCACCAGGGGCCGGACAGAGGGAGGCACAAATAGCCAGTTCCGGGGTCCATTGCCTGGGCCCTTCTCATCACCGATTCGATGGCCCAGGTGACGACACCCACCACCCGGGCCGGGGGAAGGATGGTATCTGGGGCGTCAGGGGACTCCTTTGGGAAACAGACAGGAGAGGGCGTCTGCCCTGACGTTCTTGGTGCCCGGGCAGTAGGTGAGGGTGAAGTCGAACCGGCTGAAGAAGAGAGCCCAGCGCGCCTGCCTGGGGTTGAGCCTCTTAGCCATCCGCACATAGGTCAGGTTCTTGTGATCGGACCATATGATGAACGGCTGCCCTGCTCCCTCCAGCCAGTGTCCCCACTCCTCTAAGGCAGCGTGGACAGCCAGCAATTCCCTGTTGCCGATGTCATAGTTATTTTCCGCATGACTGAAACGCCGGGAGAAGAAGGCGCACGGGTGGATCTTCTGGTCCTCCTCCGACCGCTGGGAGAGGACGGCTCCGATGCCCGTGTCCGATGCGTCCACCTCCACGATGAACTGCCTGGACGGGTCCGGGTGGGCGAGCACCGGAGCCGTTGTGAACAGGCTCTTCAGGGCCAAGAAGGCGGCCTCTGCCTCCGAGGTCCAGGAGAAGGGGCGGAGGGTGGAGGTGAGTGCAGTGAGGGGGGTGGCCACACGGCTGAACCCCCTGATGAAGCGCCTGTAGAAGTTTGCAAACCCCAGGAAGCGCTGGAGTTGCATCCTGATGGTGGGTCGTGCCCACTCCTCCACCGCTCGAATCTTCCTGGGGTCGGTGCGGACGAGCCCCTTCTCCACGATGTGGCCAAGGAACTCCACGAAGGCAGAGTGAAACACGCACTTCTCGGCCTTCACGAAAAGCCTGTTCTCCAGCAGCCGCTGGAGGACCAGGCGGACATGCTGGTGGTGTTCCTCCTCAGTCCTGGAGAACACGAGGATGTCATCCAGATACACCACCGTGAACGTGTTCAGCATGTCCCGGAGCACGTCGTTGACCAACGCCTGGAAGACGGCCGGAGCGTTGGTGAGGCCGAAGGGCATAACGAGATACTCGAAATGCCCTAGGTGGGTGTTGAAGGCCGTCTTCCATTCATCCCCTTCCCGGATGCGCACCAGGTGGTACGCGCTGCGCAGGTCTAGCTTGGTGAACACCGTGGCGTGAGTGAGTGGCTCGAACGTGGAACTCATAAGGGGGAGTGGATATTTATTTTTAACCGTGATGTCATTTAGCAGCCGATAATCTATGCAAGGCCTCAGGCTGCCCTCCTTCTTTGCCACAAAGAAGAAGCCCGCTGCCACTGGGGAAGACGAGGGCCTTATAATTCCTGCAGCCAGGGACTCTGATATAATTGCGCATAGACTCCTTCTCCGGGACGGAGAGGTTATACAACCGAACGGTGGGAAGGGCGGCCCTGGGAAGGAAATCTATGGCGCAATCATAGGGACGGTGAGGGGGGAGGGAAAGTGCACTGTCTTTACTAAATACAGGGGCTAAATCGTGATAAATGGGAGGAACACCAGTGAGATCCGTGGGAGGAGGCACGGGTCTGAGGCCGCTGGACGGGGAGTGGGCGGAGCGAAGGCAGTTGGCATGACACGCAACGCTCCAACCCAAAATCCGCCCAGTAGACCAAGAGATGTGGGGATCGTGTCGGTCCAACCACGGCCTTCCTAACACCAGCGGCGCTGTGGGGGCGTGCAAAACCAAAAAACGCATAGTTTCCACGTGATTACCCGAAAGAGTGAAGGAAGCAGTGCTGTGTTTGATCTTACCAAGTAAACGACCATCTAGGGCTTGGGCTGTGAGGGGTGTGTCTAGGGGGACGAGTGGAACGCCGGCCTGCCGGGCCAGCGAGATGTCCATCAAACACTCGTCCGCCCACGAATCCAGGAGTGCACCAATAGAGAGTGAGTAGTTACCCCAGGTGAGAGTGACTGGGAACAGCTGGTTGTGCTCCTTGGGCTGGGCTGAGGGAGGGTCGTCAGGCTCACTAGGCCACCCCTCGCTAGTGAGCCGGGTCTTTTGGGCGAGTCGGGCAGGCCTTGATGTAGTGGCCTGACCTCCCACAGTAGAGGCAGAGGTGGTCACGCATCCTCTGCTCCCTAACCTCCAGCGGGAGCCGTGACCGACCCAACTGCATGGGCTCCTCCTCCGGCCTGGATCCAGAAGCCACCCAGGGTTGCAAGGGGGAGTGTGAAGGTGGAGAGAGCCCGCGGGACGCTGACCCAGGGAAGGCACCGGTAGAACGGACGGGGGTTGGTCTATGGGAGGGGCCAGTGCGCGGGGCGCGTTCCTGGCACCGCTCCCGCAGCCGTTCGTCCATGAGGAGGGCGAGGGTGACGAGCTCGTTGAAGGAGGCAGGGCGGTCCCGAACGATGAGGTCTTTGATGGGCTCGCTCAGCCCACTCCTGTACGTGCTCTTGAGCGCAGTGTCATCCCACCCACTGTCTGCCGCGAGTATCCTCACCTCCAAGGAATAATCTGCCACCGACCTGGCTCCCTGCTGGATGGAATGGAGGCGGCTGGCAGCGTCCTGCCCGTCAGCTGGGTGGTCGAACACCAGACGGAACTCGCGGCGGAAGGCACCATAGTCCGAGGCGAGCCGCTCAGTCTGGCCAACCGCCGCTATGGCCCAGCTGAGGGCTTTGCCGGTGAGGAGGGACATAACAAGGGCTACCTTAGTCTCTCCTGTCCTATACCTGGCTGGCTGGTGTTTGAACAGGCGCTCACACTGACCAAGGAAACCCCTGCACAGCTCGAACTCCGCACCGAAGGCCTTGGGGCAGGGAAGGTTAGGCTCGAACCGAGGATCCAGTGGGGGTTGACTCGGAGGAGGGGTAACGTCGGGACCAGGAACGGGGAATCCGGAGGCCGAGCTGGGGGCAGGGACCGGGGCCAGAGCAGGGTGGTCGCTCATCCTGGAGACCGCTGTAGTGAGTGCAGCGATCTGCGCGAAGAGGGCGTCTAACGCGCTCGTCGCGGCCTGGGAGCCGGACTGAAGATCGCTGATCTCTCCGGTGACCTGGGTGAAGTCAGTAGTAAGCTCTGAGTGGAGAGAGGCAAGTTGGCAGCTGGGACTTCTTACTACTGCCTCTAGGGGGACGGGGGTGTCACAGGGACCGTCTGCCCCTTGGGTTTGGTCCATAATGGCTCCGACGTTCTGTTATGCTCGCGCACCAGAACCCGACCCGTGTGGCGAAACCCAAGGCAGACAGACACAGGATGACTTCGAAATCCAAAAAGGGCGGTTTTATTGGGGGAGGGGAATTTATGGTGCAAATAGCGTTCTGTTAGTGGGATGTGTGAATAAGTTATGTCTGGTGTCCTGTGGTTTGCGTGTATAACTATGTGTGAGTGTTCTTAGCCTATGTGTGGTGCGGTATGTAAATGACAAGGGGGTGTTGAAATAATGTGCGTGCACCTGGCAAGAAAGTCCAGTCCGTGATCCAAGAGGGGTTGTCCGAGGAAGTCCGGGTCCGAAAGGAGGAGTCCGGGTAGAGGGACACGGGGGGAGATCGCTGGAGAGGTCCGGGGAAAAACGTGAAGGTCGCTGGGGACGAGGGAGACGCGGGGAGCCGTGGAAGTCGCGGAGGGAGAGTCTTGGGAGGAAACAGAGAGACACGAAGATAAGACACTGGGGAATAAACAGAATTGCAAGGACCGCTGGAGGGCTTGCCAGAGCTTTTCCGCAGGGTCCAGTACATTGAAGCACAGAGTGGTGTTCTGGGAGACTTCTTGTAGAGGGCTGCCTGATTGCCACAGGTGTGCCTGATGGATGATGGCAAACACCTGGTGTAGTGCAGCTCTCGTCTCCTCAGAGCGAGAGCCGAGCGCTCGGATGTTTCCGGCACGTCCGAGCTGGGGGAGTGGCTTGAACGTGCCGGGGAGGCAGCCCGGGGTGGTGTATCCACAACAGATTTATTTTCAAAAAATGTATCAAAAGTTGTGTCGTCATCCCCCTTCTCCATGAGTTAGTATAGCCTATGGTGAAGACGTGAAATTCGGTTCTACTAACCAAACAAATGTCTGGAAACAAATCTGGTTGTAAGAAAAGAAAATTACAGAAACGTAAGGTAGAAAATACAAAAAAAGAGGCAGAAAAGGCAAAGAAGGTATATAGTCCATGGGCCAGACGATATTTCGGTACACTCAAGGTGGCAAAACTTACTTATAATTTTTGAAAGGATCCATGTCTGTAGATGATATTTTGGTATGATAACCATTCCTGAGTGGCAGCTGTATCACAGTTATCAGCTCATGAAGTTAACCACCCGCTAAACTAAATTGCATTTTAGACGCTGGTGCATATCCTGGTTTAGCCTCATGGTCAGGACATTTTTCAATGTTCTATAATATTGTCTTTGGTATCATTTTAAAGGGGACCTTCTTAGCTTTCATTCAAGCCCTGTTGTGGATATTTCTCACAAATATAGAGGTCACTTGAGCTCTTCAACCCGTCAATAACACACATCTTTCTGCAATTTTCGCCTAAACTATATACTTTCTTTTAGCCCTGTGGCATCTAGGAATATCAGGGACACAAAACACAAAAACTGGAATACTCACAGGACTGTAAAGATTCAGGAAATGTATAATATACCCATACTATTTCATTGTGTGAGGTGATTGTGAGCCTTAAATGAGAACTAGACCAAAGCCAGTTAGGTCACAAACTGGTCTCTATACATTTGTTTAAATACACAATCAAAATACATGATAAAAAGGAATACCATAGTGAGGTAATGAACTATTTTAATATTTTAAACAACATTGACATTTACATATACTTAGTCAATGATACATGTAATCCCATATCATTAGTGGGTATATGTAATGGTAATGGGTAGGGTAATGGGTATATGTGAATATGGTTACATTATTGTTATCAAGCTCTGGGTAACCAAGTCCAGAATCAACATCCTGTGCATCAATAGACTACTACCACAGTAATACCATCAGAATCATCACACTGTCATTCATCAAACTGCTCGTTTCTCTCATCATCTGACTCCCCAAGTTCAAAGTCCAGTTCTGGACCATCCTGCTGTTTTTGGTTACTGCAGGTCTGTAACCTGCACATGTCTGTGCATGGAAGTCCATTTGACAGGCACATGCAGCTTGGCATTTTGCATGAATGCACACACTTGCATGTTAGCATTTCCAAGACCACATCTGGTGCAGGTGGGGAGCGCATCCAGTAAATGGCCAGCTTGCCTTCATCGTCTGTCCATCCATACTCAGTAGGGCTTGGCACCACAGGGTTAGCCTGCAGACAGCACTTCCATATTGCTGCCTGATAGTTGGCTCGTTGAACATGCATAAAGAGACAGTCTCTACATGGTGGCAGCTGGCTGGACTCAACCTCTCCCCTTTTGGTGCAGAAGAGCTGGTAACGCAGTTTGTTCATCTCAGCAGTGCTGCTATTAGCAACATACATCCGACAGGTGAACTGCTCAATTTTCTGGAACAGCTCATCACTCACATTCCATGTCTGTCCCAGTTGACTAAAAGTCTCTTGGCAGGAAGTGTGCTTTCTCACTATCTTCAGGGCATTCAGCTTCCCTCGACCAGCGAATGCACTGACAGTGTCGCAGCCTGTGAAGGCATGTAAGCCAATTAGGCTGTCACAGATGCTGTCTCCAAGTGAACTTGCCAGTTTGGTGATGTCGACAAACCGTGTGCGGTTCTGAGTCCCACACTTCTGGTAGATGGGACAGGTGATGTCCTTCTGGAAGCCAAGACAAAGCACCATGACATCAGTGTCCTCAGCTGTGATGATAAATGACATTGAGCCCGCATTTGCTGCATGCAATGCATGCAGGAGCAGACGGGTGTCAGCTTCTTCATGTGTGGAGTGCAGTTCTGCTGCTTCCTCACACCCATCTTCTGTCAACTTGTAGCAGGTTTCCTCACAGGTCATGTACAACACCTTGCCATGCAGCATAGCTCTGTATCGTGGGAGTTTCCACTCTTCCACCAGAAACTTGATGAGACTGGTCTTGTTGGAGGAACTGCACAGAAATTTTCTCCACTGCTGGACGTGGTGTCCCCCTGCAAGATTCTTGTACTGGAGAGTGATGTCTCCACCCCGGTTCAGTCGTTCAGCATCTTTGATCGAAGTCTGGTGATAGACATCAAAAACAACATCAATCCTCCCACTCTGTGCTCCCTCATGGAGGACCTGGGTCAAGGCTGACTCTGCCACCTGTGCAAAGGTTTTGTTGTTGCCATTCATTTTTTGGACCAGGCTCATCCCATCAATGATGGAAGTAGATGGGATTGGGATGTCTTCTGCAGGAGATACATTCTTTTCAAGCTCTCTGGCAAGTGCAGCCTTGTTTGTTTTTCGTAAGGACCCATCAGCATTTGCCAGTGCCCATGGTAGTGGGCCCAATGGGTAGGCAAGGACATCCTTCAGATTCACCTTCCTGCTTTCAGCCACCAGGATCATGTGACTGAAAAGGTTTCTATCTGCCTTCAGAACCACATCCTGTGCTTTCTTTCCATGAGCTTGTTTTGTGCTGACATTGGAGAATGTTTTCAGACTTTGCTTGGTCATCTTGTCGTGGAATTTCACAGGTGGTGGGTCTGCATCTAACCTTGTTTGCTGGAATGCTTGGTAGGCCTCTTCTCCTTTCTCAAGAGCTCTCAAGAGATCTATGGTCACATCAGGTGGAGCTATGTTGCCAGTGGAGAGGCTAACCAAATCGATCTCATCAGGGGACATAGGATTGAGCCAGTTATTCTCCATAAGGTCCATGAGAGACTGGACATCTGCTTCATCTCTCTTGATCCTTGGACTCTGTAGATCTGGATGAGACCATTTGCACCTGCCTTGACCTGTCAGGTCTCTCAGCTGTCTGAGGTACATGCTTCTATACTCAGCTGTGAGATAATATTTGGTCACAGCTCCTGGCTTCAAGCTGAATCCCTTTGTCCCTCCAGCTGTTTGGGTGTCTTTGTTCACCGTTTCTTCTATAGCTTGGTCAACAGGGATTCGGCCAAAGGGATTGGTGGAGTCCAGTTGGACTGAGAAGCCTCCTTCCATGAATTCTGTGTACACATCTGGGTGTGTGATGGGCAGCTCAGACATCTGGGCGTAGTAGTAGGGGAGGTAGCGTGCATAATTCATCCTGTCATAAGCAAAGCACCATGGGATCATTGCTCGAATGCTAGCCAAGTGTAGCATCCAGTCTCCCTCTCTGGATGCTCGGATGAGCCCCAACAAGATTTCAACCATGTCCAAATAGGACATCCAGAAGTTCGAGAGGCTGCCGTTTCCACCTCTAAGGAACTCACGGTAGACTTCAAATAGATCCATGATGCGTGTACAAGAGCTGTTCTCGAGGACCTCCTTCAAAGCATGTTGTGAGACTTCTTTCCCAAGGCTGTCAATGGTCTTCAGTGTCTCATTCAGGTGAACCATGTCATTCCTGTGAGTTTCTTCCAACCAGGACAGGAAACCATTCAAGGTCAGTCGCATGAGAGCCTCATACAGGAGCTTGTGTAGTCGCACTGCCCTGTTGTACTTGCGGCCATCCATAACACCAGCAATTGAGCCTTCTGCAATCATGCCAGACTCAATGCAGAGGTCTTTGAGTCCAGCATCTTGGAAACGCTTTCCTATTATTGCCAGCAGTGTGCAGATGGTGTGGAATACCCCAAGCCTAACGATGATATCATGGAACTTGTCATGGTGTTTCCATGTGATCTCGACAGCCTTCGCATACAGGGCTTGGTCAAAGACACAGACAATCTTCCTCAGGCCTAAGCACTGCATGATGCTCAGTGACTGGTTAAGCACCTCGTTGACAGTAGACATTTGTGTCGCTGGAGCATTGATGGTAGGCAGATAGCCTATATTGTCGGGGATGACCGTCATCTCTCCTCGAGTCAGGATGTTGAAGCCTGTCCAGCTGCTGACTGACTGTTCTTCTTGTTGTGACATGCGTGCTAGGACCCAAAGAAGGTTTTTCTCTCTGGCAAGCTTAGTATTGGCTGCAGTATCGGCATCTTACTTTTTGCTTTGTGGTGGCCCTACCCGTTGTCCAGCATTGTAAGTTGGTAACATTGGTGGGGGTCCATCAATGCTTCTCTTCTTTGTTTTGGGAACAGTGGGCATGGGTTGGACAGGAAGTGGGTTGACTGGCTTTGCTTGCACAGCAATCCCATTGACTCTGTGAGATGTTCCCTCACCACTGACAGTTTCTTCAAGACGGTCGATATTGTCCCAGGCTAAAGTTGTGAATATGCCAGGATGGATGTTAGCTGGAAGGGCAATGCCACTCCCTGATGATGAGAGTTTCTGGAGACACAGGGCAGTGTTGATCTCTTCCATCTGTGAATAGGACACACTGTGACCAAGTCGGTTGAGGATGTTTATCAACTCTACATTTCCTGTCAACGATTTGACACTGAATGGCAGAACAATGTGCTTGGAAGGCTTGGTATTTCCACATGTCACTGCATATACTATGTCATGGCCAAATGACTGCAGAAGGCACTGCACTCTCTGGGATGCATGATCAGGATCATTTGAGCCTGTGAGTAGAGAGTACAGGAAGATAATGAGCGACTCTGGAATGGTAGGACATTCTGCTTCTGGTTTGACTTCAGGCGGCCAGGTTTGAGGAACATCTTGACTTTTAATGTCTGCTCTCAATTTGATGGCTGCTTTGGCTATAACATCTTGTGCACTGACACTTTTCAGGGTCTGCAGCTCCCTTTTGAGAGACTGATTTTCTTTGGCAAGTTCCCTCATGGACAAGTTATCGGGATAGAGGAGGAATTTTCCTTTCTCATCAGGGAATATCTGCAAGGCTCCAGCAAACTCACTCTCCAGGTTTCGCCTTATGTGCTTCTTGGTTGATTCCTTGACTTGGGCAATGCCTTGGGAGTTCATTGAAGCTACCAGTCTAGAAGAGAGATCAGTCATTGTCATCACTTGAGGATTGCCAAAAAGCTCCATCCTGATGAAGAGGAACAGCTCATTGTATGCCTTATTCACAGCAGCTTCATACTGGGCTGCAGCATCATCATCTTCATTGCTGGCAACCTCTCCTTTGGAAACCTCTTCTTTGGTGTAAAGTCTATAGCATGACCTGTGGTAGTGCCCTTCAGCTGCTACAAGGTCTCTACTCACAATGGCAAGGATTCTGCTGTCCCTTTTCTTTGTGGCTGCACTCCTGATCTTTGCATCAGCTCGCAGTTCTCGACACTGCACCAGTACTTCTCTCGTATTCTGTCTCTTGGAATATTTGCTGTTTTTCTGACAAAATATGCACTCTGCATCATAAGTCCTAGATGTACTTGGAGCATGTCGAGCTACTCTCTTAGATTGTTTCTCTTCAGCAGAGACACAACTTTTCTTTTCTTTTGCAAGGAGGCCATCAAGAATTTGCTTCATAGTGAAGATACTGCGACACTTTCTGTGGTAGTAGATTGCTGGAATCTGTCCCTCAGGAATGTCTTTTGCCAGTTTCAAAACTGGTGCATGATTTCGTATCTGAGCTGCCCTGAGCAGAGTTCTCCATGAGTCGACACTTTGTAGTGAAACCAGCTTATCTGTATCATCAGAACAGTGGATAATGCACTCCACCCGTGGGCGCTTTGGTATTGGGTAAAAACTTGCTTGTTCACCAGTGGCCATATTCAGTCAGTTTTCACCTGCCACATACAAACAAATACATGTAACTTAGGTGTATGAACACTACTAAAACAAAGTTTACTTTGCTTCACCAGCGTCATATTACCATTATTTATCTTACATAGCCACAAATAGATACATTACCTAGTTGCTATGCAACAGCTGTATTTTGTCCACATGAGGCCGCTAAAATCAACACAAGATGAAAGTTCCTCGTAGCCACTTTAACTAATCATATTAACATATACATTAAAAGAACATGCTAACATTATGGGAAATTAGCTTACAATCTTCTCCAGAGTGAGACAAGAAGATAGATACCAGTTTCCTCTATATGTGTTTAGTAGAAAGCTATCTGGCTGCACGTTAGCCTAGCTTAGCACAATGAATGGAAGTACACAGTACTGGTTATCCTTGGTTGTTGGCCAACTAAGAACTGTCCCAGAGTTTAAGCTAGGCTAATCAGTACCAGGGGTGTTGAAATGCTATATTTGTAAAAAATCTGGGCAAATACACAATCGTGAGAGGCACAGAAACAGGTTTCCTGAAAGAAAAATGAAATAGCTGCTCATTTGGAAAGGTTATCATGTATTATTTTACTTCTGTTAGTGTACCAAATAAAATGGCACCAGTGAAGTTGTGTCACCTTGGGTGATATCGATATCTGGTCTGACCCATGGACTAACTGGCTTTGGTCTAGTTAGTTTCTTAGTAATAATGCCCTTCTAATTTAAGGTTCACAATCACCTCACACAATGAAATAGTATGGGTATATTATACATTTCCTGAATCTTTACAGTCCTGTGAGTATTCCAGTTTTTGTGTTTTGTGTCCCTGATATTCCTAGATGCCACAGGGCTAAAAGAAAGTATATAGTTTAGGCGAACATTGCAGAAAGATGTGTGTTATTGACGGGTTGAAGAGCTCAAGTGACCTCTATATTTGTGAGAAATATCCACAACAGGGCTTGAATGAAAGCTAAGAAGGTCCCCTTTAAAATGATACCAAAGACAATATTATAGAACATTGAAAAATGTCCTGACCATGAGGCTAAACCAGGATATGCACCAGCGTCTAAAATGCAATTTACTTTAGGGGGTGGTTAACTTCATGAGCTGATAACTGTGATACAGCTGCCACTCAGGAATGGTTATCATACCAAAATATCATCTACAGACATGGATCCTTTCAAAAATTATAAGTAAGTTTTGCCACCTTGAGTGTACCGAAATTGGAATTTTGGGCTCTGACCCATGGACTAATACGGTGCTTGGCTTAACGTTCGGGCAGCAGAACACTTGGAGGATAATGTGGATAGCAATGAAGCTAGCACATCCACCACATGTGCTAACTCAGCAGTGGAGGATACCGGAGCGGACAGCGACCGTGGCGCTCATGCTTGCACCTCCACCGCTATCGAGAATGCAAACGACCACCGAGAATCTGTCGAGGAAGAGGGAAGTCACGAAAGTGATGGGGAGCGTGAGTTTGACTTATTTGATCCTGCACAGTGGCCAGACAGTTTGCATGATGATGACATCAGAACGGACAGTCAGAAATAAACCACTGCAGGTGACCGATTTTGATTTCCCTGAAACGGATGGCCGTCGTTTCACACCAGCTAATTACACCAGGACAGTCGGTGCCCTAAAAGTACCTCGGCCATGGTTAGTCTACTCAAAGTCTGCCAATGCCGTCTTCTGTTTCTGTTGTAAGTTGTTTGGAACTGACAAAAGGATCTTCACTACTGGGTTTTCAAACTGGGTCAAGTTATCAACGAGGCTGACTGAACACGAGAATTGTCGTTCTCATCTTGAGAATTTTTCAAAGTGGAAAACTCTGGAATTCACTTTGGCTACTGGTACAACGATTGACAGCCACCAGCAAGCAGAGCTTCTCAGTGAGAGACAACGGTAGCATGAAGTGCTTAGCAGAATGTTGGATTGCTTCATGTTTCTTGCATTACAAAACCTTGCATTTAGAGGAAGTGTCGATCGCCTTTACCAAGAAAACAATGGCAATTTTCTTAAGCTTGTGGAATTTTTGGCCAAATATGATGCGCCATCAGCACGACATCTCAATCATTCCAAGACTACCCACTACCTAAGCAAAAACATTCAAAATGAGTTCACTGGACTCCTAGCTGAGGCAGTGTTGGAAAAAATCGTGCAGAAGGTCAAAACAGCTGGATATTACAGCACCATGATGGACTGCACACCAGATGTGTCGCACAAAGAACAGCTCTCTCTCGTTTTGCGATATGCTACAACAGACCAGAAGGTAGAGGTGCATGAGAGCTTTTTTGAATTCATTGCTGTGAAAAGCACAACGGGCAAAGCACATGCAGATACACTGCTGGAAAGGCTGGCTAAATATGGCATTAACATTGATGATTGCAGGGGACAATGTTTCGATAACGGGGCCAACATGAGGGGTGTGCACAGGGGGGTACAAGCAAGGGTGAAGCAGGTTAACAAGCGGGCTTTCTTTGTGCCCTGTTGCCCTCACAACTTGAATCTGGCTTACAACATGCAGCCGAGTCCTCGAACGAGGCCAAGAATTTTTTGAAGTGCTAAATCGGCTATACAAATTATTCGGAAAATCAACGAAACGATGGGGGATTCTTGAAAAACATGTACGCATCACACTGAAACCTCTCTCAGAGACCAGATGGAGTGCTCGCGCTGACGCGACAAGAACGGGAATTGAGCAGTAACCCCAGGTCATAGATGCACTCATAGCCCTCAGTGAAGATAGCACCTATGATTCCGAGACCACCTCTAAAGTCACAAGTCTCGTACAGGCAACTGAAACATTTGACTTTTTGGTCAGCTTAGTTGTTTGGCACAAAGTGCTGAATACAGCCAATCAGGCCAGTGTCGTCCTGCAGTCACGACATCTGAGCATCGGTGATGCAGTAAGAGTTGTCACAGCTGTAAGAGAAGAGATGGAACAATGTCGACTGAACGGTTTCCAAGATGCTGTTGGAAAAGCAAAAGAACTTGCAGAGAATATTGACATTCCACCGGCTTTCCCTGAACATCGTACGCGACGCTGAACACGACTTCCGGGTGAAAGGTCAGTCGATGAGCCTTTGACAGGGGAGGAAAAGCTTAGAGTGAGCTTTTTCACCCGCTTGACCGACACAGTGATGACTGAGACAGAAGAGCGGTTTTCATATTTGAGTCAGTGCGATCGTCTTTTCCACGTTTTGGAGGACATTAAAAACGTTAACCTGATTGACAACCACAGAGAAGCCTGCGAAGAGCTCGCGGAGTTTGTGGGGGGAATTGATGGTGGAGAACTGGACAGTGAATTTGGATTTTTGTCACGTCTGCTCCCAGCTGATGTAAAAACAACCTCTGAAGTGCTGGATGTTTTAGTTGAGATAGACATGAAAACGGCATTACCCAACACTACTGCCGCTTGCCAGGTGTTTCTTACAACTCCATTCTCAGTCGCAAGTGCAGCGCGCTCTTTCAGCTAATTGAAATTGATCAAGACATATTTCAGATCAACGATGTCCCAAGAAAGACTGTCTGCGTTGGCTGTGTTGTCCATCGAGAACCGTGTGGCAAGACAGGTGGATTACAATGACACAACTGCAACATTTGCAGCGGTCAATGTTGTGGTTACACCGCCCCGAGCTGCCTCCCCGGCACGTTCAAGCCATTCCCCCAGCTCGGACGTGCCGGAAACATCCGAGCGCTCGGCTCGCGCTCTGAGACGAGCGCTGCACTGCACCAGGTGTTTGCCATCATCCATCAGGCACACCTGTGGCAATCAGGCAGCCTTCTACAAGAAGCCTCCCAGAACGTCTCTCAGTGCTTCGACGTACTGAACCCTGCGGTAAAGTTCTGACAAGCCCTCCAGCGTTCCTTGCATTCTGTTTATTCCCCAGTGTCTTATCTTCGTGTCTCTGTTTCCTCCCAAGACTCTCCCTCCGCGATTTCCACGGCTCCCCGCGTCTCCCTCGTCCCCAGCGACCTTCACGTTTCTCCCCGGACCTCTCCTGCGATCTCCCCCCTTGTCCATCTATCTGGACCCCTCCTTTCGGACTCGACTTCCCGGATCTCGGACCTGGACTTTCTCGGACAACCCCTCTTGGATCACGGACTGGACTTTCTCGCCAGGTGCACGCACATTTTTTCAACACCTCCTGGTCATTTACATACCGCACCACACATTGGCTAAAAACACTCACACATAGTTATACACGCAAACCACGGGACACCACACATAGTTTATTCACACATCCCACTAACAGAACGCCTTTTTTTTTCACCATACATTTCCCTCCCACAATAAAACCTCCCTTTTGTAGCTTTTGAAGTCATCTAGTGTCTGTCTGTCTTGGGTTTCGCCACACGGGTCAGGTTCTGGTGCGCAAGCATAACAGAACGTCGAAGCCATTATGGACCCAGGCAAACCCAAGGAGCGGACGGTCCCTGTGACGCTCCAGAGCCCCGTTCCCCTAGAGGCAGTAGTAAGAAGTCACAGTTGCCAACTTGCCTCTCTCAACTCAGAGCTTACTACTGCCTTCACCCGTGTCACCGGAGAGATCAGCGATCTTCAGTCCGGCTCCCAGGCCGCGACGAGCGCGTTAGATGCCCTCACCGCGCAGATCGCTGCACTCTCCACAGCGGTCTCCAGGATGAGCGACCACCCTGCCCTGGCCTCGGTCTCTGCCCCCAGCTCGGCCTCCGGTTTCCCCGTTTCTGGTCCCGACGTTCCCCCTCCTCCGAGTCAACCCCCGGTGCGAGCCTAACCTCCCCTGCCCCAAGGCCTTCGGTGGGGAGTTCGAGCTGTGCAGGGGTTTCCTTGGTCAGTGTGAGCTCCTGTTCAAACACCAGCCAGCTAGGTATAGGACAGGAGAGACCAAGGTAGCCCTTGTCATGTCCCTCCTCACCGGCAAAGCCCTCAGCTGGGCCATAGCGGCGGTAGGCCATACCGAGCAGCTCGCCTCGGACTATGGTGCCTTCCGCCGCGAGTTCAATCTGGTGTTCGACCACCCAGCTGACGGGCAGGACGCTGCCGGCCGCCTCCATTCCATCCAGCAGGGAGCCAGGTCGGTGGCAGATTATTCCTTGGAGGTAAGGATACTCGCGGCAGACAGTGGGTGGGATGACACTGCGTTCAAGAGCGCGTACAGGAGGGGGCTGAGCGAGCCCATCAAAGATCTCATCGTTCGGGACCGCCCTGCCTCCTTCAACGAGCTCGTCGCCCTCCAGATGGACGAACGGCTGCGGGGCGGCGCCAGGAACGCGCCCCGCGCGCTGGCCCCTCCCATAGACCAACCCCCGTCCGTCCTACCGGTGCCTTCCCTAGGTCAGCGTCCCGTGGGCTCTCTCCACCCTCACACTCCCCCTTGCAACCCTGGGTGGCTTCTGGATCCAGGCCGGAGGAGGAGCCCATGCAGTTGGGTCGGTCACGGCTCCCGCTGGAGGTTAGGGAGCAGAGGATGCATGGCCACCTCTGCCTCTACTGCGGGAGGTCGGGCCACTATATCAAGGCCTGCCCGACTCTCCCCAAAAGACCCGGCTCACTAGTGAGGGGTGTCCTAGTAAGCCTGACGACCCTTCCTCAGCCCCAGCCCAAGAAGGAGCACAACCACCTTTTTCCGGTCACTCTCACCTGGGGTAACCACTCACTGTCTGTTGGTGCACTCCTGGATTCGGGGGCGGACGAGTGTTTGATGGACATCTCGCTGGCCCGGCAGGCCGGCATTCCACTCGTCCCCCTAGACACACCCCTCACAGCCCAAGCCCTAGATGGTCGTTCACTTGGTAAAATCACACACAGCACTGCTTCCCTCACCCTCACTCTTTCGGGTAATCACGTGGAAGCTATCCGTTTCTTGGTTTTGCACGCCCCCACAGCGCCCCTGGTGTTAGGAAGACCGTGGTTGGAACGGCACGATCCCTACATCTCTTGGTCTACTGGGCGGATTTTGGGTTGGAGCGTTGCGTGTCATGCCAACTGCCTTCGCTCCGCCCACTCCCCGTCCAGCGGCCTCAGACCCGTGCCTCCTCCCACGGATCTCACTGGTGTTCCTTCCATTTATCACGATTTAGCCCCTGTATTTAGTAAAGAGAGTGCACTTTCCCTCCCCCCTCACCGTCCCTATGATTGTGCCATAGATCTCTTTCCCGGGGCCGCCCTTCCCACCGGTCGGTTGTATAACCTCTCTCTTCCAGAGAAGGAGGCTATGCGCAATTATATCACAGAGTCCCTGGCCTCAGGAATCATAAGGCCCTCGTCTTCCCCGGTGGCGGCGGGCTTCTTTTTTGTGGCAAAGAAGGAGGGCAGCCTGAGGCCTTGCATAGATTATCGAATGTTAAATAATATCACGGTGAAAAATAAATATCCACTCCCCCTTATGAGTTCCACGTTCGAGCCACTCACTCACGCCACGGTGTTCACGAAGCTGGACCTGCGCAGCGCGTACCAGCTGGTGCGCATCCGGGAAGGGGAGGAATGGAAGACGGCCTTCAACACCCACCTAGGGCATTTCGAGTACCTCGTTATGCCCTTCGGCCTCACCAACGCCCCGGCCGTCTTCCAGGCATTGGTCAACGACGTGCTCCGGGACATGCTGAACACGTTCGCGGTGGTGTACCTGGATGACATCCTCGTGTTCTCCAGGACTGAGGAGGAACACCACCAGCATGTCCGCCTGGTCCTCCAACGGCTGCTGGAGAACAGGCTCTTCGTGAAAGCCGAGAAGTGCGTGTTCCACTCCGCCTCCGTGGAGTTCCTTGGCCACATCGTGGAGAAGGGGCTCGTCCGCACTGACCCCAGGAAGACCCGAGCGGTGGAGGAGTGGGCACGGCCCACCAACAGGACGCAACTCCAGCGCTTCCTGGGGTTTGCAAACTTCTACCCGCGCTTCATCAGGGGGTTCAGCCGTGTGGCCGCCCCCCTCACTGCACTCACCTCCAACCTCCGCCCCTTCTCCTGGACCTCGGAGGCGGAAGCCGCCTTCTTGGCCCTGAAGAGGCTGTTCACAACGGCTCCGGTGCTCGCCCACCCGGACCCGTGCAGGCAGTTCATCGTGGAGGTGGACGCATCGGGCATCGGAGCCGTCCTCTCCCAGCGGTCGGAGGAGGACCAGAAGATCCACCCGTGCGCCTTCTTCTCCTGGCGTTTCAGTCCTGCGGAGAAGAATTATGACATCGGCAACAGGGAGTTGCTGGCCGTCCACGCCGCCCTAAAGGAGTGGAGACACTGGCTGGAGGGAGCAGGGCAGCCGTTCATCGTATGGTCCGATCACAAAAACCTGACCTACGTACGGACGGCTAAGAGGCTCAACCCCAGGCAGGCGCGCTGGGCTCTCTTCTTCAGCCGGTTCGACTTCACCCTCACCTACCGCCCGGGCACCAAGAACGTCAGGGCAGACGCCCTCTCCCGTCTGTTTCCCGAGGGGTCCCCTGACGCCCCAGACACCATCCTTCCCCCGGCCCGGGTGGTGGGTGCCGTCACCTGGGCCATCGAATCAGTGGTGAGAAGGGCCCAGCGCGCCCAGCCCGACCCAGGCAATGGACCCCGGAACCGGCTATTTGTGCCTCCCTCTGTCCGGCCCCAGGTGCTGGAGTGGGGCCACTCCAGCCATCTTGCCTGCCACCCCGGTGTCTACCGAACGGCGGCCTTCATCCGCAGGGGTTTCTGGTGGCCCACCATGGAGGCAGACACCAGAGAGTTCGTGGCAGCCTGCACCACCTGCGCCCGCAGCAAGGCTCTCCATCGCCCTCCAGCAGGTCTCCTGCGCCCCCTTCCTGTCCCCGGCCGACCTTGGTCCCACATTGCCTTGGACTTTGTAACTGGCCTCCCCATGTCTCAAGGCAATGACAACATCCTGACCATTGTCGACCGGTTTTCCAAGGCCGTCCATTTTGTTGCCCTCACCAAACTCCCCTCTGCAGCCGAGACGGCGGACCTTCTCGTCTCCCACGTCGTCCGACCTCATGGGATTCCCCTGGACATTGTCTCTGACCGTGGTCCCCAGTTCACTTCGAAGGTATGGCAGGCCTTCTGTAAGGGGATTGGGGCCACGGTCAGCCTCTCCTCCGGGTATCACCCCCAGACCAATGGGCAGGCAGAGCGGGCCAATCAAGCCCTGGAGGCGGCTTTGCGTTGCGTTACCACCAGCAACCCCGCCTCCTGGAGCAAGTACCTGCCCTGGGTGGAGTACTCGCTCAACTCCATGGAGAGTTCGGTTACCGGTTTGTCCCCCTTCGAGTGTTCCCTGGGCTATCAACCCCCTCTGTTCCCCCATCAGGAGTTGGAGGTAGCGGTCCCGTCCACGAGGGCCCATCTCCGCCGATGCCGGCGCGTTTGGAAGACCGCCCGGGCCGCTATGTTGCGAGCTACAGAGCGGGCCCGGCGCAGCGCCAACCGGCGGAGAGTGCCGGCCCCAGCTTATCGACCTGGCCAGAGGGTATGGCTCCTGGCCCGGGACCTGACCCTTCCTACCCTCAACCGGAAGCTGGCTCCCCGCTACGTCGGTCCCTACACCATCGACCGCATCGTCAACCCTTCGGCGGTGCGTCTCCATCTCCCTACCTCACTCAAGATCCATCCCGTCTTCCATGTCTCGCGCCTCAAACCGGTAGCCACCAGCCCCCTGTCTCCCCCTGTCCAAGCTCCTCCACCCCCCCAGGGTCCTCGACGGTGGTGACATGGTCTGGGATGTCGACCAGCTGCTCGCCGTACGCCGCCGGGGGCGTGGGTACCAATACCTGGTGGACTGGGTTGGCTATGGGCCCGAGGACCGCAGCTGGGTTCCCCGGTCCTACCTGGCCGACCCCGCACTCCTGGAGTTCTATCGGGCCAATGCCATCGGACGGTCGCCCGGTGTCTCCCGTAGGAGGGGGGGTCCTGTTGTGGTTACACCGCCCCGAGCTGCCTCCCCGGCACGTTCAAGCCACTCCCCCAGCTCGGACGTGCCGGAAACATCCGAGCGCTCGGCTCGCGCTCTGAGACGAGCGCTGCACTGCACCAGGTGTTTGCCATCATCCATCAGGCACACCTGTGGCAATCAGGCAGCCTTCTACAAGAAGCCTCCCAGAACGTCTCTCAGTGTTTCGACGTACTGAACCCTGCGGTAAAATTCTGACAAGCCCTCCAGCGTTCCTTGCATTCTGTTTATTCCCCAGTGTCTTATCTTCGTGTCTCTGTTTCCTCCCAAGACTCTCCCTCCGCGATTTCCACGGCTCCCCGCGTCTCCCTCGTCCCCAGCGACCTTCACGTTTCTCCCCGGACCTCTCCTGCGATCTCCCCCCTTGTCCCTCTATCTGGACCCCTCCTTTCGGACTCGACTTCCCGGATCTCGGACCTGGACTTTCTCGGACAACCCCTCTTGGATCACGGACTGGACTTTCTCGCCAGGTGCACGCACATTTTTTCAACACCTCCTGGTCATTTACATACCGCACCACACATTGGCTAAAAACACTCACACATAGTTATACACGCAAACCACGGGACACCACACATAGTTTATTCACACATCCCGCTAACAGAACGCCTTTTTTTTCACCATACATTTCCCTCCCACAATAAAACCTCCCTTTTGTAGCTTTTGAAGTCATCTAGTGTCTGTCTGTCTTGGGTTTCGCCACACGGGTCAGGTTCTGGTGCGCAAGCATAACAGTCAAGACACGACGCGTCAAGTTTGAAGGGAAGAAAATGAGGAGGACTTGACAATAGCCTGCTGTGGCATGGTTGCTTGTAATTGTGTCCTGTGGTTGATATTATTTTGAATTGGTTGTTTCTTCTGGTAGCCTGTGCTCACCCCACACACAGCTGTGTGGTGTATGCGTGCGCGTGTAGGCCTAGGCTTTATGGTTGTCACGGTCGTGCGTGTCTGTGGTTGTTTTTTTTTGGGGGGGGGCGGTGAGCGATGGTTGCTCCCCGGCCCAGAATAGCATCGGACCGGCCCTGCATGTAAGGTTTTGAAAAGATAGACCACCCTCTAGGCTTTGGTTTGTCTGTGTGTGTGTGTGTGTGTGTGGGGGGGGGGGGCTTTCGGTTTGGTTGAGCGGGCCAACAAGGATGTGATACCTGATGTTGTCATGTATTGATTGACGTCACAGCACAGTTGTACAGTCTTGCTGGTTAAGACCAGGGTAAATATCTGTCTTGATATCATTGTGGGTCTGTGAACAATATTGTTAACAAAATGTTATATTTTAATCAAATAGATTTTGTTTTTATTGTGTTTTACTAAGATTCTGGCATTCATATACAAGAAGTCCTCTTCCTTATATGTCTCCGTAATTCAAGAATTGTCTGACACTGATAGTTATGGTGTACCATTGTGTTCAGTTTGAACTGGTGACATGAGAAATCATCATTTGAACCTACTCTCAGGTTTTGGTCCCTTCTGTTTTTGCATTTTCCCCAGTGTTGGGGAAAATGTGTGTCTGAAGGCAATGATTGATGTATGGCTGTAGGTCCTGTATATGGCCCATGGGAGTGTGTTACAGTACAGCCGTCCACAGCTGGTGCTACTTGACCATCAGCTCAGTCAAATAGACCGCGCCTGGGAATAACCCAATATGGGGTCTGTTGTTTACCCAGTCACATACCGTCACTAATGACACATTTATGCTGTCCTGTGCGGTCACGTAGGTTGTCAGCCATGTAGAAATAGATCAGAAACCAGCACATGATAATAGCGTTGTGCAGAAGCATGCATTTGGCTGCATGTGTGTGTTTGTGGTACTGTGGCGTAGGAAGACTGAAGGGGGGGGGGTCAGTCCAGAGGTCATTAAACAGTGTCACGTCAATAAGAGCTGATTTAAATGTGAAAGAGGTTGTGTTGTGCTATGGGGCCAGAGGGTGAAATGGGCTTCATTTGAATATTTCACTCGTTAAGCGTGGAGAGTGCCTGCTCAGGGCTGCAGACCTGCAGCTGCATCACACAGAATGACTGGCAGAAGGACAGACAGATGGAAATAGAATGACAAAGAAAGAAAAAGACAGACAGATGTAAGCCTAGGTGTATTTTACTAGAAAGTGGGGCAGAGAGACGAACAAGGTATGAGCTCAGCAAGAAGACAGAAGAACCGAACATTGAATATAGAGACTGGCATTTCAAGAGAAGGTCAGACTGCTTGACTTCCACATGGGACAGGAGACACAGACAGGCAGAGAAAGAGGACCAGATGGATCTGCAAAAAGATGGACAGACATGGAGACGAAGAAACAGGCAGACATATTGACAGCCCCGAACATAGACAAGCAGACAGGCAGAAACAGACCAGTGGAACAGACACACGAAGACACCAAACAAAGAGTGAGACTCAGCTGAACGGAGAGACAGCAGGAGACTTGAGGTCTGCCAGTAGAAGTGATTTGTTCCACAGAGCCTCTCATGCGACTGAGCTCTCCATCCTTTATGTTTTCCCTCTACTGAGCTCTGCATCCTTTATGTTCTCCCTCTACTGAGCTCTCCATCCTTTATGTTCTCCCTCTACTGAGCTCTGCATCCTTTATGTTCTCCCTCTACTGAGCTCTGCATCCTTTATGTTATCCCTCAACTGAGCTCTGCATCCTTTATGTTCTCCCTCAACTGAGCTCTCCATCCTTTGTTCTCCCTCTACTGAGCGCTCCGTCTTTTATGTTCTCCCTCTACTGAGCTCTGCATCCTTTAATTTCTCACTCTACTAAGCTCTCCATCCTTTATGTTCCCCCTCTACTGAGCTCTCCATCCTTTATGTTCCCCCACTACTGACAGACGCACACAAAGAGACCCCCCCCCACACACGTGGCTCTGACTGTTAACTCTGTGTGTGTGTGTGTGTGTGTGTGTGTGTCTGTGTGTGTCAGAGACAGAGTAATAGTCATAGTGCATGTGTGTATAACTGTAGGAGCAAAAGAACCCGTGTGTGTGTGTGTGTGTGTGTGTGTGTGTGTGTGTGTGTGGACTAGAATTCAGGGGTTCCCAAACTTTTCCATGCCAAGGACCCCTTAATAGCAGTAGCCTCTCGCTGGGCCCCACTATTGCGACATGGCTTAAAAAAAAATTACACTGGCAAATATAAAAAATCAAACATACAGCTTCTTAATATTTCCTTATTTTTATGAATGCAATATTAATTTAATTTACATTTCAAATAATTTCTCAGTTGTATTATATTCAATATTCTTTCTTTTATCAACCAAACATTCATTGTCATTTGTGCTTTACAATATTCATCAACAGTTCTTTCTTTTAGTATTTTTTTCTTATTCTTATTATTTAATGATATATTTAATTTTATTTTTATTATTAGTTTTTTTTAACTGCATTTTCCTCTCCCGGACCCCCTAGCGCCTCCTGTCGGCCCCCCAGGGAGCCTCGGCCCCCACTTTGCAAACCCGGGGGTTAGCTCATGGCCCTGAACAACTGAGCTGCATCATGGCATCAGCAGCGTGACATGAGCAGTTGGTACCACGGGGACACTGTCAGGAGGCAGAAGTGATGAGTGTGTCTGGTCAGTTCCCAGGAAGGGACTAGCAGCTCCCAAAACTGAAACTGGGTTATATGAATGGGTAAAATGAATCCAGTTTCCTGACGTCAGTGTGTAACCTCTATATTCTGGCCACGACTCCAGCAGAAATCACACCCACGCAGACACGTCGGGTTCAGGCGACACATGTACCGTTTATTATTTTCTGGCAGTGAATCAAGATAACAGCTGGTCAAGTTCGAGATAAGATAGTATGTACAGTACTCCAGCTCCGTCTTCACCACAGTCATGACGCAGAGGGGACTACTCTAGTTACAGTGTGTACAGTACTCCAGCTCCGTCTTCACCACAGTCATGACGGAGAGGGGACTACTCTAGTTACAGTATGTACAGTACTCCAGCTCCGTCTTCACCACAGTCATGACGAAGAGGGGACTACTCTAGTTACAGTATGTACAGTAATCCAGCTCCATCTTCACCACAGTCATGACGGAGAGGAGACTACTCTAGTCATAGTATGTACAGTACTCCAGCTCCGTCTTCACCACAGTCATGACGGAGAGGGGACTACTCTAGTCACAGTATGTACAGTACTCCAGCTCCGTCTTCACCACAGTCATGACGAAGAGGGGACTACTAGTTACAGTATGTACAGTACTCCAGCTCCGTCTTCACCACAGTCATGACGGAGAGGGGACTACTCTAGTTACAGTATGTACGGTACTCCAGCTCCGTCTTCACCACAGTCATGACGGAGAGCGGACTACTCTAGTAACAGTATGTACGGTACTCCAGCTCCGTCTTCACCACAGTCATGGCGAAGAGGGGACTACTCTAGTTACAGTATGTACGGTACTCCAGCTCCGTCTTCACCACAGTCATGACGGAGAGGGGAATACTCTAGTTACAGTATGTACAGTACTCCAGCTCCGTCTTCACCACAGTCATGACGGAGAGGGGACTACTCTAGTTACAGTATGTACAGTACTCCAGCTCCGTCTTCACCACAGTCATGACGGAGAGGGGACTACTCTAGTTACAATATGTACAGTACTTCAGCTCCGTCTTCACCACAGTCATGACGGAGAGGGGACTACTCTAGTTACAGTGTGTACGGTACTCCAGCTCCGTCTTCACCACAGTCATGACGGAGAGGGGACTACTCTAGTTACAGTGTGTACGGTACTCCAGCTCCGTCTTCACCACAGTCATGGTGAAGATGGGACTACTCTAGTTACAGTATGTACACTACTCCAGCTCCGTCTTCACCACAGTCATGACGGAGAGGGGAATACTCTAGTTACAGTATGTACAGTACTCCAGCTCCGTCTTCACCACAGTCATGACGGAGAGGGGACTACTCTAGTTACAGTATGTACAGTACTCCAGCTCCGTCTTCACCACAGTCATGACGGAGAGGGGACTACTCTAGTTACAGTATGTACAGTACTCCAGCTCCGTCTTCACCACAGTCATGACGGAGAGGGGACTACTCCAGTTACAGTATGTACAGTACTCCAGCTCCGTCTTCACCACAGTCATGACGGAGAGGGGACTACTCTAGTTACAGTATGTACAGTACTCCAGCTCCGTCTTCACCACAGTCATGACGAAGATGGGACTACTCTAGTTACAGTATGTACAGTACTCCAGCTCCGTCTTCACCACAGTCATGACGGAGAGGGGACTACTCTAGTTACAGTGTGTACAGTACTCCAGCTCCGTCTTCACCACAGTCATGACGAAGAGAGGACTACTATAGTTACAGTATGTACAGTACTCCAGCTCCGTCTTCACCACAGTCATGACGGAGAGGGGACTACTCTAGTTACAGTATGTACAGTACTCCAGCTCCGTCTTCACCACAGTCATGACGGAGAGGGGACTACTCTAGATACAGTATGTACAGTACTCCAGCTCCATCTTTACCACAGTCATGACAGAGAGGGGACTACTCTAGTTAACCAGTGTGGTCGTGTAATCTGAATGATACGCATGCACATACTAGCTAACGATCCCACGTCACATGAACCCGTTTTCTCATTACTATAGTACGACAGTTTGATAACAAACATGCTAACATGGAAAGAACAAAATACAAAATGTATTACACGGCAGAAAATACGCAATAAACATCCCTGGCAAGAAAACAGTTGGTCAGGTTGAAGTTACTACATAAATAGTACTCCAGCTCCTGTGCGTGAAAATAAAATACAGTCACAAGCGACAGCCATTCGCGCCTCGTTAGCTAGCATTAGCAAGCATTTCACATCGTGTCCAACTAGCATCAATATATTCGATAAAAATAAGCAAAATAAACATTACAACTGTCTGATGGCCCTGCGGTTTGGTCTACGTACACCCGTAAGACACTTTACCGTTTGGTTGAAGCCTGTAAGCACATGATGACGTCTTATGATGACGTCTCACAGCAAGCGCAGCTCATATTTTGACGTGCCGTCTTCGTCACAATCGTCACGGATAGGGAATGACTGCAGCAAAGACTGCCAACTCGAACCAACCAGAAATAGCCAGGTTATATCAGAAGGGGGCATCATTGTAAGGTAACACAAAGAAATAAGAAATTGTGGGAGTGCAGGAAAGAGGAGACGGAGAGATCGAGTCGAGTCAATCCCGTTTACTCGCCACACAAAACAACACTGATACAACACAATCTCTCCTGGCAACCAGCTAACCGCTAGCTGCTGCTAACATGACCCCACCCCGGAAACTCTCAGCAGTGCCTACGTCATCACTCCGAACGTCTGCCTTAAAGGAGCAGCAGCCCCTGGTGAATCTACCCTCAGTTGTGTATCACCACAAAATATCGCGTTAAACGTTATTCCCTTGGGAATATAAATGGAATATTTTGACGAACTTCATACAACTAAACGCAGGTGCTTTCATTCCTGCTACACCAATGATCCACCCACAAACAGTCAGGATTTGCAGTGAATAACGACATCATGGCCAGAGGAAAGTGGTTATTGGTAAAACAATATGAATTTTGAACGTTTTTCCAAACACACAGGTATAATGAGCCCCATTCTGCTGACAGCACTGCTAAAACATGACATTTAAAGAAAAACCCTACTACAAGATGAAAGATGAAAGATTAGGCCTTGTCAGGTCCTCTGAGCGCACAAAAGCAACTTCAGAGCCCCTCTTGAGATTCTGTCATTTTTTTAGATTTCCGTTTTGTTTGTTTTTTTATTTTAAAAAATTGTTTCCAGGAAGCTCATCTTTCAAAATATAGTGAAAAGAAAGTCATTTAAAAGCATTATCATCTAGTCGGCTAATAACTTAAATCGTCTTCTGTCTTTATCAGACATACAGTTTGTGTGTTGATTTGATGCTATCCAGCAGTTTATGTCTGGAGATGAAGATTTCCAGGATGGAAGACCTCGTTTCAGAGTAAAACTCAACATGAATGTTCTAAATGTGTCCTGTTTGCGGTCTGCAGTAGAACCAAAGCTGCCACTGGATTCAAGTGCGTCAACAAACCCTGTTTATAAGAAGTCGCGTTGCACAACACCATACAAATCTCCCCCAGCACACTTGTTAAAATACATGACCAGCTTCCCCAGCTCAGACAAAGGATGTTCTCCAGCATCATGGCTCACCTGGACTCAAATAAACTCCCACGAATTCATATTCATCCTAAAATGGAATTGACACACACTCGCATCTCCTACACACATGTATTCACACATATATAGATACGCACACATCCTCCTCCCCTCCACCCACACCCACACAAAGACCTGACTCAGTTGGTGCTTTATTAAAATGACAGCGCTATTCCATATTCATGAGGTCAGATGTGTAGGACATCAGTAGCGAGATCTACGGACTGACATACACGTGCACACACGCACACACACACATGCACATATACAGACACACAAATGTAATTGTCTATTCACTGGTTACCTCTTCATTGCCCCACACGGAAGCACAGTCAGCACTTGTGTGTGTGTGTGTGTGTGTGTGTGTAGGGAGCAGTAGTAAATGTGAAGTGCATAATAAATAATGAATTTAGGTGGATTTAGGTCAGATGGCCAACTGGGAGACAAGGATTGGGAATGGCTTTTGCTTTTTTCTTCTGTGGTTGTGTATGTGTGTTTTGTGGGTCTGTGTGTGCATTAGGGGTAAGTGTCCCTCTCTCCCATTCCCTCCTTCTGCTCCCCACACTTTTCTTCATGCCTTTGCCTAATCTCCCCATCCACATGTCCCATTCTTTTCTCCAGAACAGAATCTATCGTTGAATTAATTTCTCGCTCTGTCAGGCACTATCCGTCCACCTCCGCCCCCCCCCTGTGTTAGGGCCTCTATACAGACCGCCCACCTGCCCCTCCCTCAGGCCTCCCAGTGGACTAGTCCACCTGCCTCGCCCTTAGGCCTCCTAGTGGAGTAGTCCACCTGCCTGTCCCCTGAAGTCCCTCAGGTTCTGTGGGACAGTGACAGAGCCTGGAGAGGCGGGGATGACAAAGATAGGAAATTGGTACAGTATGTCACATTAGTGTTAACATTGAACATTTAGATTCAGTGTTCAACAGAACAGAGCTGCGGCAGCCCTCAGGGCTTGGCCTGGTTCCTAAAAATCCCCAGTACACTGTGTTTAGTTAAACCAGAACTAGTGAAAAAGCATAAAAAGTTTACGAAGAAAGAAAACCAGACAAGGCAAAAAATAAACCAAATAAGAGTAAAGATAAAAACAATTTAAATAAATAAAAACAAATATCAAACATTTGTAAAAGCGTTCATAAAAAGAAACGTTTTAAGACGAGATTTAAAAGAAGGTAGAGACTTGGTTTGTCTTCAGTCAACAGGAAGAGAGTTCCATAGTGTGGGGGGCTCTAACAGCAAAAGCCCGATCACCCTTTGTAACAAACTGAGACCTGGGAATAACCAGCAGGGCTCCATCTGCTGATCTTAATGGTCGAGGGGGGGATATGCCAGGTCATTAAATCAGAAATATATCTAGGAGCAAGATAATTCAAAGCTTTAAAAGTGAGCGATAAATTTTCAAAATCAATTCGAAATATATACGGAATCAGTGTAGGGAGGCAAGCGCAGGAGTGATATGATCATGCCCTTTCTCCCGTTAATGAGCCGAGTACCAACTGCAGATAGTGGAAGAGCCCTTGCTAATACGAGGATAAAATGCATTACAATAGTCAAGCCAAGAATAGATAAAAGCATGTAAAGCTTTTAGCATATCAGCAATTGATAAAAATGACGTAATTTTGGAGATTAGATTGAGCCGGAGAAAGCATGATGGAACACCATGTTTGATTTGATTGTCAAAACTGAGGATAGCATCAAATATTACCCCAAGATTCCTAGCAGCCTGCTTAGGACTACCTGATAGCCACCTAAATTAGTAACAAAAGGGCTGATGAAATTTTTGGGACTGAACAGAATGACCTTAGGCTTATCTTCATTAAATTTGAGAAAATTTTCAGACATCCAGGATTTTATGTCAGAGAGGCAAGTTGTGAGATATAATAGGTTAGATAGATATATTTAATAGGGCGCTAGGATCTGTGGGTTTTAGTGGCATGAATAAATGAGTGTCATCAGCATAAAAATGGGCAAGGGGCAGCATGTATATAGAAAAGAGAAGCGAGCCAGGAATTAAGCCTTGGGGGACACCATCTGAGCCACAGAAGAAGTAGAGTTACCCAGAACAACATAAAAAGTTCTGTTGGTGAGGTAAGAGCGTAATAAACTAAGAGCCGAGCCCTTGACACCAACCCAAGTCTCTAAGTGATGTAAGAGGATACTGTGATCGACTGTGTTAAAGGCACTACTTAAGTCTAAAAGAACTAAAATCGAGCTGTCACCTCTTTCTGCAGTCAGCAGTAGGTCATTGGCGACCTTAACTAGAGTTGTCTCGGTACTATGAAGTGCACTAAAACCAGGCTGGAAACTGTTAAAAACACTTCGTGTTCATAAAAGAAATCAATTGAGAAGAAATTACTCTCTCCAGAACCTTACATGGAAAAGGCAATTCAGAGATTGACCTGTAGTGACTTAGGGACTGGGGATCTAAATTAGGTTTCTTCAGCAATGGTTGAACAATGGCAGGCTTAAAACTGTCTGGAAAAGAACCAGAGGCCCGAGATTTATTAAGAAATTGCAGAATAACGGGACTGATAGTGGAAAATACCTCCTTGAGTAGCTTATTGGGAATGATGTTTAAGATGCAGGAGGAGGAGCTCACATGACCGTACTCTCTTTACACTGAAATTGTAATGGGTTGAAGCTGGGTAAAAGGGGCAGAATTAACACAGGGAAAGGAATGAAGGCAAGAGCCTGGCTGGATTTGGGACCTGGTATTCTCCACCTTATTTACAAAAGGAGAATTGTTTTGGAAAACTCAACATCAGGTTCAAAAAGAGAAGTGGAGGGACCATTAATAACAGAGTCAGTTACCCTGAAGAGAACTTTAGGATTGTGGTTATTTCTTGACATTAGTTCAGAGAAGTACGCTGATCTCGCATCCTTAACTGCCTTCTGGTAAATTAGCATTTGGTTTTTAAGTTGTTAATGTCATAAAAACAGAGGGCTACACATTTCAGGCCATTAATTGGGATGTTCCCCCATAGCGCTCCTTCTAAATTAAGGCTTTATACATTAATGAGAGCAGTCCCTTTCCCCTTGTGAACTCAGAGGCACCGTAAGAGGGTTATGAATATTAAGATTAAACAAAGTCCGGATGAAAACACTTGTGTCTTTCCTGCCTCTATACAGAATCAAACCCGGTCACCGTGAGCAGTGACAAAAGAGGCGACACAAGGCAGTGCTGCTTAACCCCTCCGCTGCGCCACTGCTCCGGCCCTGCTTTGCAAGCCAAGCCAGACATTCACCCTTCATTTCTCTCCTGTCTGTCAAATCCTCTCATTCCTTACATGTAGTGAACCCCCACCTCTGGTTATTATCTCTCCCCTGCTTACACTACCCCCACCCCCACCCCACCCCCCACACACACTGTCCTGCTGTTCTGTCTGGCTCGTCTATTTTGTAAATAAGCCTGTCAGGTAACAGCAGTCCCGAAGGCCAGTGGCAGGTGTGTGTGGGAGTATATGTTGTGTGTGTGTGTGTGTGTGTGTGTGTGTGGGAGTATATGTTGTGTGTGTGTGTGTGTGTGTGTGTTTGTGTGTGCGTGTGGTTCAGCAGTCATAACTGACAACAATAGCAGAGAAGATTGTTGGAGATGTAACAGTGGAGACTGAAGTTGAGGCTGTGTGTGTGTGTGTGTGTGTGTGTGTAGACGTTGTGTTGTCTGT
>JAJHIY020002212.1:32500-42500 GCA_022114975.2 Lampris megalopsis | reverse complement strand
CTGTCTTCCCTCTGTCTTCCTACTGTCTTCCCTCTGTCTTCCCTCTGTCCTTCCCACTGTCTTCCCTCTGTCTTCCCTCTGTCTTCCCACTGTCTTCCCTCTGTCTTCCCACTGTCTTCCCTCTGTCTTCCCTCTGTCTTCCCTCTCTGTCCTTCCCTCTGTCCTTCCCTCTGTCTTCTCTCTGTCTTCCCACTGTCTTCCCTGACTGTCTTCCCACTGTTTTCCCTCTCTGTCTTCCCTCTGTCTTCCCTCTGTCTTCCCACTGTCTTCCCTCTGTCTTCCCTCTGTCCTTCCCTCTGTCCTTCCCTCTGTCTTCCCTGTCTTCCCTCTGTCTTCCCACTGTCTTCCCTCTGTCTTCCCACTGTTTTCCCTCTCTGTCTTCCCTCTGTCTTCCCTCTGTCCTTCCCTCTGTCTTCCCTCTGTCTTCCCACTCTCTTCCCTCTGTCTTCCCTCTGTCTTCCCCCTGTTTTCCCTATCTGTCTTCCCTCTGTCTTCCCTCTCTCTTCCCTCTGTCCTTCCCTCTGTCTTCCCTGACTGTCTTCCTACTGTTTTCCCTCTCTGTCTTCCCTCTGTCTTCCCTCTGTCTTCCCACTCTCTTCCCTCTGTCTTCCCTCTGTCTTCCCTCTGTCCTTCCCTCTGTCCTTCCCTCTGTCCTTCCCTCTGTCTTCCCTCTGTCCTTCCCTCTCTGTCCTTCCCTCTCTGTCCTTCCCTCTGTCCTTCCCTCTGTCTTCCCTCTGTCCTTCCCTCTCTGTCCTTCCCTCTCTGTCCTTCCCTCTGTCCTTCCCTCTGTCCTCCCTCTGTCTTCCCTCTGTCCTTCCCTCTGTCCTTCCCTCTCTGTCCTTCCCTCTGTCCTTCCCTCTGTTCTTCCCTCTGTCTTCCCTCTGTCTTCCCTCTGTCCTTCCCTCTGTCCTTCCCTCTGTCCTTCCCTCTGTCTTCCCTCTGTCCTTCCCTCTCTGTTCTTCCCTCTCTGTCCTTCCCTCTGTCCTTCCCTCTGTCCTTCCCTCTGTCTTCCCTCTGTCCTTCCCTCTGTCCTTCCTTCTGTCCTTCCCTCTGTCCTTCCCTCTGTCCTTCCTTCTGTCCTTCCCTCTGTCCTTCCCTCTGTCTTCCCACTGTCTTCCCTCTGTCCTTCCCACTGTCTTCCCTCTGTCTTCCCACTGTCTTCCCTGACTGTCTTCCCACTGTTTTCCCTCTCTGTCTTCCCTCTGTCTTCCCTCTGTCTTCCCACTGTTTTCCCTCTCTGTCTTCCCTCTGTCTTCCCTCTGTCTTCCTACTGTCTTCCCTCTGTCTTCCCTCTGTCCTTCCCTCTGTCTTCCCTCTGTCTTCCCTCTGTCTTCCCACTGTCTTCCCTCTGTCTTCCCACTGTCTTCCCTCTGTCTTCCCTCTGTCTTCCCTCTCTGTCCTTCCCTCTGTCCTTCCCTCTGTCTTCTCTCTGTCTTCCCACTGTCTTCCCTGACTGTCTTCCCACTGTTTTCCCTCTCTGTCTTCCCTCTGTCTTCCCTCTGTCTTCCCACTGTCTTCTCTCTGTCTTCCCTCTGTCCTTCCCTCTGTCCTTCCCTCTGTCTTCCCTGTCTTCCCTCTGTCTTCCCTCTGTCTTCCCTCTGTCCTTCCCTCTGTCTTCCCTCTGTCTTCCCACTGTCTTCCCTCTGTCTTCCCTCTGTCTTCCCACTGTTTTCCCTATCTGTCTTCCCTCTGTCTTCCCTCTGTCTTCCCTCTCTGTCTTCCCTCTGTCTTCCCTGACTGTCTTCCCACTGTCTTCCCTCTGTCTTCCCTCTGTCTTCCCTCTGTCCTTCCCTCTGTCCTTCCCTCTGTCTTCCCTGTCTTCCCTCTGTCTTCCCTCTGTCTTCCCTCTGTCCTTCCCTCTGTCTTCCCTGACTGTCTTCCCACTGTTTTCCCTCTCTGTCTTCCCTCTGTCTTCCCACTGTCTTCCCTCTGTCTTCCCTCTGTCTTCCCTCTGTCCTTCCCTCTGTCCTTCCCTCTGTCTTCCCTGTCTTCCCTCTGTCTTCCCACTGTCTTCCCTCTGTCTTCCCTCTGTCTTCCCTCTGTCTTCCCTATCTGTCTTCCCTCTGTCTTCCCTCTGTCTTCCCACTGTTTTCCCTCTCTGTCTTCCCTCTGTCTTCCCTCTGTCCTTCCCTCTGTCTTCCCACTGTCTTCCCTCTGTCTTCCCTCTGTCCTTCCCTCTGTCTTCCCTCTGTCTTCCCACTGTCTTCCCTCTGTCTTCCCACTGTCTTCCCTCTGTCCTTCCCTCTGTCTTCCCACTGTCTTCCCTGTCTTCCCTCTGTCTTCCCTCTGTCCTTCCCTCTGTCTTCCCTCTGTCCTTCCCTCTGTCTTCCCTCTGTCTTCCCACTGTCTTCCCTCTGTCTTCCCACTGTCTTCCCTCTGTCCTTCCCTCTGTCTTCCCACTGTCTTCCCACTGTCTTCCCTCTGTCCTTCCCTCTGTCTTCCCACTGTCTTCCCTCTGTCTTCCCACTGTCTTCCCTCTGTCCTTCCCTCTGTCTTCCCACTGTCTTCCCTGTCTTCCCTCTGTCTTCCCACTGTCTTCCCTCTGTCCTTCCCTCTGTCTTCCCTCTGTCTTCCCACTGTTTTCCCTCTGTCTTCCCTCTGTCCTTCCCTCTGTCCTTCCCTCTGTCTTCCCTGTCTTCCCTCTGTCTTCCCACTGTCTTCCCTCTGTCTTCCCACTGTTTTCCCTCTCTGTCTTCCCTCTGTCTTCCCTCTGTCTTCCCTCTGTCTTCCCTCTGTCTTCCCACTGTTTTCCCTCTCTGTCTTCCCTCTGTCCTTCCCTCTGTCTTCCCTCTGTCTTCCCACTGTCTTCCCTCTGTCTTCCCTCTGTCTTCCCACTGTTTTCCCTATCTGTCTTCCCTCTGTCTTCCCTCTGTCTTCCCTCTGTCCTTCCCTCTGTCTTCCCTGACTGTCTTCCCACTGTTTTCCCTCTCTGTCTTCCCTCTGTCTTCCCTCTGTCTTCCCACTGTCTTCCCTCTGTCTTCCCTCTGTCTTCCCTCTGTCCTTCCCTCTGTCCTTCCCTCTGTCTTCCCTGTCTTCCCTCTGTCTTCCCTCTGTCTTCCCTCTGTCCTTCCCTCTGTCTTCCCTGACTGTCTTCCCACTGTTTTCCCTCTCTGTCTTCCCTCTGTCTTCCCACTGTCTTCCCTCTGTCTTCCCTCTGTCCTTCCCTCTGTCCTTCCCTCTGTCTTCCCTGTCTTCCCTCTGTCTTCCCACTGTCTTCCCTCTGTCTTCCCTCTGTCTTCCCTCTGTCTTCCCTATCTGTCTTCCCTCTGTCTTCCCTCTGTCTTCCCTCTGTCTTCCCACTGTTTTCCCTCTCTGTCTTCCCTCTGTCTTCCCTCTGTCCTTCCCTCTGTCTTCCCTCTGTCTTCCCACTGTCTTCCCTCTGTCTTCCCTCTGTCCTTCCCTCTGTCTTCCCTCTGTCTTCCCACTGTCTTCCCTCTGTCTTCCCACTGTCTTCCCTCTGTCCTTCCCTCTGTCTTCCCACTGTCTTCCCTGTCTTCCCTCTGTCTTCCCTCTGTCCTTCCCTCTGTCTTCCCTCTGTCCTTCCCTCTGTCTTCCCTCTGTCTTCCCACTGTCTTCCCTCTGTCTTCCCACTGTCTTCCCTCTGTCCTTCCCTCTGTCTTCCCACTGTCTTCCCACTGTCTTCCCTCTGTCCTTCCCTCTGTCTTCCCACTGTCTTCCCTCTGTCTTCCCTCTGTCTTCCCTCTGTCCTTCCCTCTGTCTTCCCACTGTCTTCCCTGTCTTCCCTCTGTCTTCCCACTGTCTTCCCTCTGTCCTTCCCTCTGTCTTCCCTCTGTCTACCAACTGTCCTTCCATCTGTCTTCCCACTGTCTTCTCCCTGTCTTCCCTCTGTCTTTCCCTCTGTCTTCCCTCTCTGTCTTCCCTCTGTCTTCCCTCTGTCCTTCCCTCTGTCTTCCCTCTGTCCTTCCCTCTGTCTTCCCTCTGTCTTCCCTCTGTCTTCCCACTGGCTTCCCTCTGTCTTCCCTCTGTCCTTCCCTCTGTCCTTCCCTCTGTCCTTCCCTCTGTCTTCCCTCTCTGTCTTCCCTCTGTCCTTCCCTCTGTCTTCCCTCTCTGTCTTCCCTCTCTGTCATCCCCCTCTGTCTTCCCTCTGTCTTCCCTCGCTGACTTCCCTCTGTCTTCCCTCTCTGTCTTCCCACTGGCTTCCCTCTGTCTTCCCTCTGTCCTCCCTCTCTGTCTTCCCTCTCTGTACTTCCCTCTGTCTTCCCTCTGTCCTTCCCTCTGTCTTCCCTCTGTCTTCCCACTGTTTTCCCTCTCTGTCCTTCCCTCTCTGTCCTTCCCTTTGTGTCTTCCCTCTCTGTCCTTCCCTCTGTCCTTCCGTCTCTGTCTTCCCTCTCTGTCTTCCCACTGTCTTCCCTCTGTCTTCCCTCTGTCTTTCCCTCTCTCTTCCCTCTGTCTTCCCTCTGTCTTCCCTCTCTGTCTTCCCTCTGTCTTCCCTCTGTCTTCCCTATCTGTCTTCCCTCTGTCTTCCCTCTGTCTTCCCACTGTTTTCCCTCTCTGTCTTCCCTCTGTCTTCCCTCTGTCCTTCCCTCTGTCTTCCCTCTGTCTTCCCACTGTCTTCCCTCTGTCTTCCCTCTGTCCTTCCCTCTGTCTTCCCTCTGTCTTCCCACTGTCTTCCCTCTGTCTTCCCACTGTCTTCCCTCTGTCCTTCCCTCTGTCTTCCCACTGTCTTCCCTGTCTTCCCTCTGTCTTCCCTCTGTCCTTCCCTCTGTCTTCCCTCTGTCCTTCCCTCTGTCTTCCCTCTGTCTTCCCACTGTCTTCCCTCTGTCTTCCCACTGTCTTCCCTCTGTCCTTCCCTCTGTCTTCCCACTGTCTTCCCACTGTCTTCCCTCTGTCCTTCCCTCTGTCTTCCCACTGTCTTCCCTCTGTCTTCCCTCTGTCCTTCCCTCTGTCTTCCCACTGTCTTCCCTGTCTTCCCTCTGTCTTCCCACTGTCTTCCCTCTGTCTTCCCTCTGTCTACCAACTGTCCTTCCATCTGTCTTCCCACTGTCTTCTCCCTGTCTTCCCTCTGTCTTTCCCTCTGTCTTCCCTCTCTGTCTTCCCTCTGTCTTCCCTCTGTCTTCCCTCTGTCTTCCCACTGGCTTCCCTCTGTCTTCCCTCTGTCTTCCCTCTGTCCTTCCCTCTGTCTTTCCCTCTGTCCTTCCCTCTGTCTTCCCTCTCTGTCTTCCCTCTGTCCTTCCCTCTGTCTTCCCTCTCTGTCTTCCCTCTCTGTCATCCCCCTCTGTCTTCCCTCTGTCTTCCCTCGCTGACTTCCTTCTGTCTTCCCTCGCTGACTTCCCTCTGTCTTCCCTCTCTGTCTTCCCACTGGCTTCCCTCTGTCTTCCCTCTGTCCTCCCTCTCTGTCTTCCCTCTCTGTACTTCCCTCTGTCTTCCCTCTGTCCTTCCCTCTGTCTTCCCTCTGTCTTCCCACTGTTTTCCCTCTCTGTCCTTCCCTCTCTGTCCTTCCCTTTGTGTCTTCCCTCTCTGTCCTTCCCTCTGTCCTTCCGTCTCTGTCTTCCCTCTCTGTATTCCCTCTGTCTTCCCTCTGTCTTCCCTCTGTCTTTCCCTCTCTCTTCCCTCTGTCTTCCCTCTGTCTTCCCTCTGTCCTTCCCTCTGTCTTCCCTCTCTGTCTTCCCTCTGTCTTCCCTCTCTGTCTTCCCTCTCTGTCATCCCCCTCTGTCTCCCCTCTGTCTTCCCTCTGTCTTCCCTCTCTGTCTTCCCTCTGTCTTCCCTCTCTGTCTTCCCTCTGGCCTCCCTCTGTCCTTCCCTCTGTCTTCCCTCAGTCCTTCCCTGTGTGCTTCCCTCTCTGTCCTTCCCTCTGTCCTCCCTCTGGCCTTCCCTCTCTGTCCTTCCCTCTCTGTCCTTCCCTCTGTCTTCCCTCTCGGTCTTCCCTCTCTGTCTTCCCTCTCTGTTCTTCCCTCTGTCTTCCCTCTGTCCTTCCCTCTGTCTTCCCTCTGTCTTCCCACTGTCTTTCCTCTGTCTTCCCTCTGTCTTCCCTCTGTCCTTCCCTCTCTGTCTTCCCTCTCTGTTCTTCCCTCTGTCTTCCCTCTGTCCTTCCCTCTGTCTTCCCACTGTCTTCCCTCTGTCTTCCCACTGTCTTCCCTCTGTCTTCCCTCTGTCCTTCCCTCTGTCTTCCCTCTGTCCTTCCCTCTGTCTTCCCTCTGTCTTCCCACTGTCTTCCCTCTGTCTTCCCACTGTCTTCCCACTGTCTTCCCTGTCTTCCCTCTGTCTTCCGACTGTCTTCCCTCTGTCTTCCCACTGTCTTCCCTCTGTCTTCCCACTGTTTTCCCTCTCTGTCTTCCCTCTGTCTTCCCTCTGTCCTTCCCTCTGTCTTCCCTCTGTCTTCCCACTGTTTTCCCTCTCTGACTTCCCTCTGTCTTCCCTCTGTCTTCCCTCTCTGTCTTCCCCCTCTGTCTTCCCTCTCTGTCTTCCCTCTGTCTTCCCTCTGTCTTCCGACTGTCTTCCCTCTGTCTTCCCACTGTCTTCCCTCTGTCTTCCCACTGTTTTCCCTTTCTGTCTTCCCTCTGTCTTCCCACTGTCTTCCCTCTCTGTCTTCCCTCTGTCTTCCCTCTGTCTTCCCTCTCTGTCTTCCCTCTCTGTCATCCCCCTCTGTCTTCCCTCTGTCTTCCCTCTGTCTTCCCTCTCTGACTTCCCTCTGTCTTCCCTCTGTCTTCCCTCTGTCTTCCCACTGGCTTCCCTCTGTCTTCCCTCTGTCTTTCCCTCTGTCCTCCCTCTCTGTCTTCCCTCTCTGTACTTCCCTCTGTCTTCCCTCTGTCTTCCCTCTGTCTTCCCACTGTCTTCCCTCTCTGTCCTTCCCTCTGTCCTTCCCTCTGTCTTCCCTCTGTCCTTCCCTCTCTCTCTTTTGCCACTCTGTCTTCCCTCTCTGTCTTCCCTCTCTGTCTTCCCTCTGTCTTCCCTCTGTCTTCCCTCTCTGTCCTTCCCTCTCTGTCCTTCCCTCTGTCTTCCCTCTCTGTCCTTCCCTCTGTCCTTCCCTCTGTCTTCCCTCTGTCTTCCCTCTCTGTCTTCCCTCTGTCTTCCCTCTGTCTTCCCTCTCTGTCTTCCCTCTCTGTCTTCCCTCTGTCCTTCCCTCTCTGTCTTCCCTCTCTGTCCTTCCCTCTGTCCTTCCCTCTCTGTCTTCCCTCTCTGTCCTTCCCTCTGTCTTCCCTCTGTCCTTCCGTCTCTGTCTTCCCTCTCTGTCCTTCCCTCTGTCTTCCCTCTCTGTCTTCCCTCTGTCCTTGCCTCTCTCTCTTTCCCTCTCTGTCGTCCCTCTCTGTCCTTCCCACTCTGTCTTCCCTCTCTGTCCTTCCCTCTGTCCTTCCCTCTCTGTCTTCCCTCTCTGTCCTTCCCTCTGTCTTCTCTCTGTCTTCCCTCTGTCCTTCCCTTTCTGTCTTCCCTCTCTGTCTTCCCTCTGTCCTTCCCTCTGTGCTTCCCTCTGTCTTCCCTCTGTCTCCCCTCTCTGTCCTTCCCTCTCTGTCCTTCCCACTCTGTCCTCCCTCTCTGTCTTCCCTCTCTGTCTTCCCTCCCTGTCTTCCCTCTTTGTCCTTCCCACTCTGTCCTCCCTCTCTGTCTTCCCTCTCTGTCTTCCCTCTGTCTTCCCTCTGTCTTCCCTGTCTTTCCCTCTCTGTCTTCCCTCTCTGTCTTCCCTCTGTCTTCCCTCTGTCTTCCCTGTCTTTCCCTCTCTGTCTTCCCTCTCTGTCCTTCCCTCTCTTTGTTTTTCCGTCCCTGTCCTTCCCTCCCTGTCCTTCCCTCTGTCTTCCCTCCCTGTCTTCCCTCTCTGTCTTCCCTCTGTCTCTTGTACTCTTTTCCTCGCATGGCATCAGCTACATCACCAAACTGGAAGTGATGTGTGTGTGTGTATGTGTGTGTGTGTGTGTGTGTGTGTGTGTGTGTGTGTGTGTGTGTGTGTGTGTGTGTGTGCGTGTTTGTGTGTGAGAGAGACAGAGAGACAGAGACAGAGAGACTTTGACTTTTAAATGATCTTTTATTTTACATCACATTATAAAAATCCGTCATTTCCATCATGTCAACATTAAAGCGATATGCTGAAAAACAACATGTCAGTCATCATTACTGTAGCTCAGTCAAATCACACACACACACACACAGACACACAGACACACACACACACACACACACACACACACACACACGCATCACCACAATGAACAAAAAATTAACAATAAGTCACCCATCTTCCCTTAGTGAACATAGAGAGCAAGACGCAGAGAGAGACAGACAGACAGACAGACAGAGACACAGAGACAGAGAGACGAGACAGAGTGACAGAGACACAGAGACACAGAGAGACAGAGAGACAGAGAGAGACAGAGGGACAGAGACATAGAGAGACAGATAGAGAGACAGACAGACAGAGAGACAGAGACAGAGACATAGAGAGACAGACAGAGAGACAGACAGAGTGACAGAGACACAGAGACACAGAGAGACAGAGACATAGAGCGACAGACAGAGAGACAGACATAGAGAGACAGAGTGACAGAGAGACAGAGACAGAGAGACAGAGAGACAGAGTGACAGAGAGACAGAGAGACAGAGACAGAGAGACAGAGAGACTGAGACAGAGAGACAGAGACAGAGAGAGAGAGTGACAGAGAGACAGAGACATAGAGACAGAGAGACGGAGACATAGAGAGACAGAGACAGAGATAGAGAGACAGAGTGACAGAGAGACAGAGACAAAGAGACAGAGACAGAGAGACAGAGTGACAGAGTGACAGACACAGAGAGACAGAGACAGAGAGACAGAGTGACAGAGAGACAGAGACACAGAGACAGACACAGAGAGACAGAGACAGAGAGACAGAGTGACAGAGACACAGAGACACAGAGACAGACACAGAGAGACAGAGACACAGAGACAGACACAGAGAGACAGAGACAGAGAGACAGAGACAGAGAGACAGAGTGACAGAGTGACAGAGACAGAGAGACAGACACAGAGAGACAGAGACAGAGAGACAGAGTGACAGAGAGACAGAGACACAGAGACAGACACAGAGAGACAGAGACAGAGAGACAGAGTGACAGAGTGACAGAGACACAGAGACAGACACAGAGACAGAGACAGAGACACAGCGAGACAGAGAGACAGTGAACTGAATTTCTAAAACAAGTCTTTAGTCAACAAAAAAAAACATAAAAAAACAGACTTGAAATCTTTTTAACAATATAAACAATGTTTGCCAAATTACAAACACCCAACATGCATCTTTCAACAACCCCCCCCCCAAAAATCCTTCAACAACAACTAAACAAGATCAAGAAACCAACCCCCAGGTAAGACCCCTTCCATCCCAGCTGTGCGGGGAAAACCAGCTGATCCCGTTGGTTGGACCCAGCAGCGCCCCTGTACGGCACCACGGGGCTGTGAATGGGTCCAGACCTGCCGTGGCTTTGTACTGCCTGAAATCCCCCGTCCACCATCCTGGGGAACAACAGCTCAGCACCACATTCTGCACACGGAGAGACAGACAGACAGACAGACAGACAGACAGAGACACCTGTCTCTCTCTCAGAGACAGATCTCTCTGTCTCTAATCATTGTTGTTGTGGCTGTTATTATAATCATTGTTGTGTTGTGTTGTGTTGTTGTTTCACATGCTTTGGCAATATGTACAAAACGTATGTCATGCCAATAAAGCACATATTGAATTGAACTGAGAGAGAGAGAGAGAGACAGAGACGGAGAGAGAGACGGAGAGAGAGAGACGGAGAGAGAGAGACGGAGAGAGAGAGACGGAGAGAGAGAGACGGAGAGAGAGAGACGGAGAGAGAAAGACGGAGCAATCAAATTCTGCCAACACCTAAAAGCAAGTGACCCCAACTCCTACCATCACAAAGCCCTCCTTCACCAAGAGGAGAACAAAGACAGGAGTCCCCTCAGCCAGCTGGTCCCGAGGCTCAGCTCAGCCAACAGGCATCAGGACAGCCCTCGCACATCTGGCCCAACCACATTACAGCTAAAGAGCAAGAAAACTACACCAAC
>JAJHIY020002212.1:0-27500 GCA_022114975.2 Lampris megalopsis | reverse complement strand
AACCCAGGGGCCTCCCCGCGTGCTGACGGCGCTCGAACCCCACGTTCAGCCGGCCGGCCGCGCTCCACCGGGACCCGTGGCTGGGTTCGTCCCTGGGGAGGGCAACAGCGCGGCGACAACCCCGGTGACACATCGCTTACCGTCTCTAACGAGATGCATACTTGGCGGAGGGTTTTTTTTCTCCCCCCCTCCTCCTCCTTCTCCCCCCCCTCCTCTCTCTTTTTGTTGCTCAGCTGCATTACATCTCAGCGTTTTTCAGCTTGTCAAAAGCAGAACCAGTCATAACACAAGGCTATCACCAGGGAGTAGGGTTGGGAAAGAATTCACAGAAAGGAAGAGAGAGAGAAAGCGAGAGAGAAAGTACCATATGTGGGTGAGAAACATGTTCTCATACAAGCTGTTTTTCTTTTGTTTCAGCTGTGCGGCCCCACCTTAAATGAGGACAGGGAGCGAGGGAGCACACTGGACAGCCTGGAGAGAGAGGAGGCGAGGGGAGCCGGGCATAACGTGCTCCGGGCAGTCCCCGAACCAGCTGGTTTACATTGAGTGGGAGTCCGGGGAGTGTGGAGTAGCAGGAGGGTGGGAGCGACGGGAGGAAGGAGGAAGGGAGACAGCAGGATGTGAGGGTGGGCGCATTAGAGAACTGGTGGCTCATTCACACACAACCTGAGGTGTTAGAGAACCAGTGAAAGGGTCCGTCCGTCTTTCTGTCCGCCGGCTCAGCCCGTCTCACGGCCTCCCTGTATTCTGGCCTGTTTGCAGGTCTGATTTGCAGCCTGTCGGTGTTTCTGTCTGTCTTTATCTTACTGTGCATTTGTCTGTCTGTCTGTCTGTCTGTCTGTCTGTCTGTCTGTCTGTCTGTCTGTCTGTCTGTCTGTCTGTCTGTCTATCTATCTGCCTGCCTGCCTGTCTGTTTGTTTGCCTACCTGCCTGTCTGTCTGTCTGTCTGCCTGCCTGCCTGCCTGTTTGTCTGTCTGTCTGTCTGCCTGCCTGCCTGCCTGTCTGTCTGCCTGCCTGCCTGTCTGCCTGCCTGTCTGTCTGCCTGCCTGCCTGTTTGTTTGCCTACCTGCCTGTCTGTCTGTCTGCCTGCCTGCCTGCCTGCCTGCCTGTTTGTCTGTCTGTCTGCCTGTCTGTCTGTCTGCCTGCCTGCCTGCCTGTCTGTCTGCCTGCCTGTCTGCCTACCTGTCTGTCTGCCTGCCTGCCTGCCTGCCTGCCTGTCTGTCTGCCTGCCTGCCTGGCTGGCTGTCTGCCTGCCTGTCTGTCTGCCTGCCTGCCTGTCTGCCTGCCTGTCTGTCTGTCTGCCTGCCTCCCCCCGGCCTGTCTGTCGGTCTGTCTGTCTGCCTGCCTGCCTGTCTGTCTGCCTGCCTGTCTGTTTGTTTGCCTGCCTGCCTGCCTGTCTGCCTGCCTGTCTGCCTGTCTGTCTGTCTATCAACCTTTTCACCAGCCAGTCTGTCTATTTGCTTCTGTCTCTCTCCATCTGTCTCTGTGTCTCTGTCTCTTTTTCTGTCTCTTTGTATCTTTCTGTTACACACACACACACACACACACACACACACACACACACACACACACACACACACACCCACACACACACACATGCACACGCACACACACACACACACACACACACAGGTCTGGTACGTGAAGCGCCAGTGGGCCATGCAGGTGTGGTGCTTGCAGGAGTTCTTCTGGTCGCAGTTGCAGCTGATGGCAGTAAACCCCACTGCACTTCCTTACATGCCCCTACCTCCACCCGCTGCACCTTAGGCCTCTCTCCTCTCCACCCGCCACCCACAATATCATGCACCCCACCCCCCTCCCATCAGGGTCTGCAGGTTGTCCAGTCACACACAGGTTAAATCTGTTTCCTCAGAGAAATCCCCAAACCCTGCTGCCGATGCATGACGTGGATATGCAGCAAGACACTTTCTTTCTGTCTTTCTTTCTTTCTTTCTTTCTGTCTTTCTTTCTTTCTTTCTGTCTTTCTTTCTTTCTTTCTTTCTTCCTTTCTCTTTTTTCTCCGAGTGAATTTAGTAACGCGGATTTTAAGCAGCCTTGTCCTCTTTTGCTCTTCTGAGCGCGGTCTAGTTGGCTGGTAGTTACCGGCCCCCAACATTACTGAGCTTAAATAGGGCACCAGTTTCCGATACCCAACACCACGAGACCTTTGCCATTTCATTTCACATTGCCACAGAGGGGCAGGGGGACAGGGTAGGAGGGGGGGGCAGGGTAGGAGGGGGGGGCACGCCGCCAACTGCCTCATGCGGGGTGTGGGCCGCGGGCACTCTCTGCATCTGCCCCCCCCTGCAGAAGTGGCCCGAACACAGAGGAGTGAAGGTCGACTTGCCGCTGCATCTTCCCCTACTGTACAACCGCGTTAAGGGGGGAGGGGCGGCGGCGGCGTCTCGCGGCGCAGCCAGTGCGTGCGTGCGTGCGTGCAGATTGGCGCACGTAACGGCGCCGGGAAGCGCCGCGAGTTCGTGCGCGTTAATGATTTACAACACCTGAGAGGAGGAATGCTAATTTGTTTAATGTCACGCAGTAATTTGTGACAAGTTGCTTCCATTCATGCGCGTGATTTATACGGAACATCTGGAAGGGACTAGGCCTTCTTATGTGCTGTTGATAATCAGGTTATTTCCACAAAAGGTGTGCATGTGCGCGCGCGTGCACTCGCGCGTGCACGTGTGTGTGTGTGTGTGCGTGCGTGTGCGTGGCTTGTCCCCCCCCCTCCCCTTGCTGACAGAGTAATGGATCTGTTCATTGTTGCATGTGGACTGTGTGTGATGAATGAGATTCATTTGAAATTCTCTGTCCTAAATGAGGCACGTGCGCGTGTCCATATGGGGGGTGATGTACAAGCAGAAGCGAGGCTGTTGCAGGGGAGGGGGAGGGGGAGGGGGGGGGAAGTTGTCGACTTTCTTTTGCTGTTGTCATTGCCTACTCAGCACTGCTCGTCGAGCCCTCCGGGCTCGTAGGGAGCAACGCGAGGAGCGGCAAAAGGCGCCGTTCCGGTGTTCAAATCGGAACGTGTGCTTTTGATATCCACGTGCACGCGCCTGCTACGCCGATCTGACGTCAGAATCCTGCAGAACGCGCATGTGGTGGGGTGCACTTCCACGAGACGGGCACGTTTTCAAGTTTATGTCTCGTGTGTAACAGTAAGTATACACTCGTTCTCGTAATGAGATGCTTGTTTTTTGTTGGTGCAGTGTGTAAATATGGCTCCAGGCGCGTGCAACAGTTGTGTTCTGCAGCTTTCTTTAAATTTGCATAAAAAAAAACCCCGTTTATTTTTTTTCTTATATTGGGGGGAAAAAAAAGAAAAGAAGATGCGCCGACCTCCCGCGAATGACGTGACTCGAGCCTCGTGGAACCATTATGCAATGCATTTTATTGCCGAGTTGATTTTGAGTATAGTTACAAACAACAACAACAACAAAAAACAAAAAACAAAAAAACAAAAAACAAAAAAACAAAAAAACAATAACACGACATATTTCACATTGGCCTTTAAACAAATTAAAAGCCTTATCGACAGGATTTTTTTTTTTAAAGACACCGGAATCGAAGAAAAATAATTATAAAAAAAAACCCACAATTGAAAATGTACACAAGAGAAAGAAGAAGAAGAAGAAAGAGACCTATAAAACATGTCGACATGCAATAAATACATTCATTTCTCTAAAGCAAAGTAAGATCGATATTGACATTGAAATGTAGAAAAATACTGTTTTTGGTTCATGTATTGCTTTTACCTCTCCACTCGTGTGTGTGCGCGTGCGCGTGCGCGCGTGTCGAGCAGGCGCTTGTGTGAAGGGGAGAAAGTAATGAAACGCTGGCTCGCAGATTATTGATGGCTGGTGTCTGTGTGCTACATTTCCACTGAAGTGTTTCTGCTCGGCTATCTGATTCCCGCTGTACATTTGTCATTTGGTTCCGCGAAAAGCCCACCACCACCCACCACCCACCCACCCCCTACCCCCCCTACCCCCTCCATTCATTGACAATTGCTACTGTCTGCGTGGCGGTCTGTCTGTTACCGCTGAACCTCGCGAACCCGCGACCACAGCCGATACTTCACTACATCCTATTCAATCATCTCCGCACGGGACCCCCCCCTCCCTTTTCCCCCCCTTCCCGAGTCCGGATCAATCGCCTTTGCGTGAGTTCGTGTGCCCCCCCCCCCGTTTTAGTGTAGCCCCTATAACCGCCCTGGCCCAGGTTCGGGGTTGTGCGCATGCTCGGGCGGAAGCCGTCATGCAGCGAACGCCGCCGTTTCCCTTTACGCTCGCGACGTCTTCCGCGAGAAGCGACGCTCCGGCGGGCGCGAGGCGGCCCTAATGTAACCTGACCGAATCCGGGAGCGCCCAGTCTGCCATCCAGCTGCATGCGCGCGCGCGCGCGCGCGAGAGAGAGAGAGATGCTATCGGATCCTCCTCCGACAGAACACTGCTTGGTTTGTCCCTCTTTCTTTTTCTTTTTCTTTTTTAAATTTGTTATCTCTCCCCCCACCCCCCCTTTCCCCCCCCCTTTTCTCCCCAATTGTATTAGGCCGATTACTCCACTCTTCACATCCGGCTTCCCGCCCGCAGACACGGCCCCAAAAGTGTGTCTGCGGAGACGCCCCACCAACATCCTCCACCTCTTGCGCTTCGGTCGAAGTAGCCTCGGCGCTGCAGGTAGGGGGCGCTCTGCACGCCGACGTCACCTCTTCGCGTCAAGCCTTCGTGACTTAGCGTCCGGCTAAGCGCCATATTCCAGCGCTTACACGGGGCCCAACCGGGCCGCCGTCCTGTTGTTCCCTGTTCGCACAGGAGGGACGACAGCGCGAGCTCCAAGCCAAACAGATGCGGGGGGAGGGAGGGAGGGGAGGGAGAGGTAGGGGAGAGAGGAGGCAGCCACAGCTCTTCCCCCCCTGTCCAACTACAAAGGACCTTCTGTGGGTCATGTGCTGATTGGATGGTAATTGTTGGGCTTGGAAAAAGGAAACCCTCTTCCGAGGGCGCGCTGACATCAGCGCTGCCATGACAACCCGACGGTGACCTGCTGCAATCGGCTGCTGCTGCTGGCACCGTGCAGGAGAAAAAAACCCCCCAACCCAAACCTGCTCCCCTTGAGAAGGAGGTGCGGCATTGCGTAACCGAAATCAGTTAAGAGAAGGAGGTGGGCGGAAAGGGCGGGAGGGACGTGAAACTTTAACATATTCTCCCCCCCTTTCTTCCTTTCTTTCCTTTCCTCCTTTCTTCCTTTCTTTCCTTTCTTCCTTTCTTTCTTTCCTTTCTTCCTTTCTTTCCTTTCTTCCTTTCTTCCCTTTCCTATTCTACCCAACGAGGTTTGCCAGAGTGGGATCGGCAACCGTCTCTTCCTCGACGCTCCCTGACCGCGTGCCTGTTTTCCTCGCGGCTTGTTCTCCCCATCGCAGCACACGACTCGGCCGGCGCGCGGCCGGGTCTGGCTCAGCCGTAATTGCGCAATCTCGCACGGGGGGGGGGGTCTACGTCACCGGCGTCCTCCCGCCGCGCGTCCTCCCGGCGGAAGCGGCGGTCCGTCCTTTTAACACGCGGCACAAGGCCTCGCGATGGGGGCGCGCTGAGGAGCGGGGAGGTAAAAGCTGCTCCTCTAAACATCTAGACCACTGTCTTTTTTTCCTTCCCCTTTTCTTTTTTTTTTTTTGGCGCGAAACCCCCCCTCCTCCAGTTGGAAGCGTGTAGAGCGCGGAGGGGGCGGGGCCCCGGGAGGGGGCGGGGCCCCGGGAGCCGCCGGCCGTTTGTGCGGAGCGTCGAGATGAAAGAGGCGGGACGGGACGGAGGTGAGAAAAGAGAGCTCCGCTTTGAGGCGGCGGGGGAGGTAAACGGCTCCGAATCAGAGGGAGGGAGGGAGGAGAAGGAGGGGGGGGAGCAAGCAAGGCGATTGGTTGAGTTTTTTTTGGGGGGGGGGGTCACAAGGGTAGTACAAAAATCATAATTCAACGATTTCTCCAGAACAGGGTACTTATTTCGAGGAGGGGAGGAGGGGGTCGGGATAAATCTAAAGCAGCTGCTCGTAATAAAGGCTCTTGAAAGTGTCAGGTCTCTCCCTCCCTCCCTCCCCTCCCTTCCCTCCCTCCCCGCTCCGCTGTGTGAAAGATGGACAGGTGCACCGCGGACGCGCGGAGGACGCATGCGCACGTCTGCGCGGACTCGTTCGCCGGAGGCTTCACACGCGGCAGGGATAACTGCGGCGGCTGGCCAGGGCGGGGCGCTGGGGCGCCGCCCCCCCCTCCAAACATCAAGAGATGGAAATCTACTTAAACATGGTGAATATAATTTAGTCGTGTAATGCAAATAATGATGAAATAAAAGTGTTTTTCAAGTCTGTGAGCGCCTGTCAGCAGCCATTAAATATTGGTTCAAATGGTTTCTGTCTGAATACATATACTTCCTGTCTGAATACATATACTTCCTGTCTGAATACACATACTTCCTGTCTGAATACACATACTTCCTGTCTGAATACATACACTTCCTGGGTGAAGGGGCGCCGACCCAAACCACACCTCATGTAAGCCCTCAAACTTGTGGCGAGCAGGCGACCCGAGGCTGCTCTCTGATTGGTTGCTTCGGGTTCCCCAGGGGGCGCAGTTCTGCGCCGCCCCAGACACGCCCACTTTTACTGGCGGCGAACTGGCGTTGTTTCAGTGTTTTTGTGATCTAATGCGATTGGGCAATTCTCGCGGCCGTCACTCATGTTCGCGCCCACCACGAGGCCTCGTCTCGGCTGTCAATCATCCACCGTCTACGAACCCTAACATAATCTATAGGCTGCGTTGTCCTTCTTAACAGCTCTGTGACTGCGGGGGGGCGTTAAAGCAGCGGTCAGGTGTGCGGCTGCGCCAAGGTAAATTGCGCCCCTCCCCCTTCCCCCCCCCCAAATAACTTCTTGGCACCAGCCGCCACTGGCGCTAACACAACATGGATAAGTAGACACTTTGGTCCTCGACTAACGGGTCGGACCCTTTAGTCGACTGGTTAACGTTGTCGCTTGCGGAGCGGGAGACACGGGTTCGCGTCCCGGCCGTGGCGACGGTCTCCCGCCCCGCCCCGCCCCGCCCCCCCCTAATTCGCTACAATATGATTGCCGCGCAATCTAGTCAAGTGTGCGCAATGCGAGCTGGTCCTGAGTCAGCCAGAACGAGGAGCTTTGGTAATGTAATGTAAGGCACGGCTCGGAGGATTAAGGCGGTTAGATTGTCACCGAGTTGCATTTCTCCACCCACCCCCACCCCCACCCGCTCGAGCGTCTGTCCGGCGCTAAGAGGTCTTCTGGCACGCGGCGCCGCGAAACAATCAATGTCAAAACGCCACAGCGGCGATGCGCAAAGTTTAAGGCGGATTAAGACGTGGTCCATGCGAGCTGTCAGAGTCACGTGACGTGTAGGTGACGCGCCGAGAAGCGCTGTAAGGCACACGGTTCAACATGGTGTGTGTGTGTGTGTGTGTGTGTGTGTGTGTGTGTCTTTTTTGCCTCTCCGGCCGACATTTTTACATAAACACTGTTGGTATTGGGAAGGGAGCAGGTCCGGGAGCGCTGCCACGCCGCCATTAGAATGGAATGAAGTGGGCTGAGAGAGTGAACAAAACAAAAATATAACAACATCAAAACACAACACAACACACCAAAAACAAAAAAAAAGTTTTTTTTGTTTTTTGGTGTGTTTTGTTTCGTGTACCAACAACGGCCTTGCTGATTATATCCTCGCTCGTTGCTCTTTCGATACATTGATGTCATTGATCGCTGTTTGGCACTTGCGTCGCTGACGTGCGTAACGAGCAGCGCGCACGTCCGAAGGGGATGCTGAGCCGGTGCAGGGTCAAGTGGATGACATGAGGAGAGATAGGAGCCCACCACCCCCACCCTCTCACCCCTCCCTCACCCCCCCACCCCCCACCCCCACCCCGGGCTGGGTGAGGAGTAACCAACTGGGGGTTCGGCAGCACAACTGAAACGGACCCTCTCCCGGTCGACCCCTCCGCGAGGGTGGCGCGCTGACCGCCCGAGCCTGACTACACCCACGAAAAAAAATAACAGGCCCCGCAAAGTGGACGCAGAGAAATACTCTGGCTCGGTCCCAGCGACCGCAAGCTGAAAACCAAGCGAAGCAAGTTGAAAGTCTAGGAAATCTTTAGCGACCACACGCACAAACCCTAATGTTCCAGTGTCAGGGGTGGAGGGGGTGGGGGGGTGGTGGGTGGAGGTGATGGTGGGGCGGGGGGGGGCTGCAGGGCCCGCTAAGCTACGCAGCATCACCGCCGCACTGACCAGCACGCGGAGAGGAGCGGAGATCCACATTTCGTATTATTATTATTATCTCCCCCCCTCCTCCCCCCTCCCCCTCCCTCCCCCCGAATGGAGAGTTTTAGAAGTAAGAAGGGGCCTTCGTATCAAGACAATGGGGTCATGTCCACCCGCTGCGCCTCTCCTCGTCTCTCTCTCTCCCCCTCCCCCTCCTCCTCCTCCCCCCTCCCCCCCTCTCTCTGTCTGACACTATCTGCCTCGGAGCAGAGAACACACGGCACATCCTGCTTGACACCAACGCGCACCAGCCAAAGGTTCACTTCCTGCTCCTCGGCCTGATCTCCTTCACACCAGCCCTATTCCCAGGGCATCCATTAGCAGTCCTTCATAGACTCAAATAGCAGACGGGCTCGCACGCAGGCGCGAGCGCGCGCGCACGCGCGCATTAAGGAAATAAGGGGGGAATCTGAAAACAGTCCACATCCTAAACCAACGTGGAGGCACTATCTTTGCTCTTCCTTCTTGCACAGATTCGGAGCTGCAGCGGAAAGATTCTGTTGTTTTAAACCGGCGGAACGAGGGAAAAGGAAAAGGAGGGAGGAGGAGGAGGAGGAGGATGAGGAGGAGGAGGGAGGAGGAGGAGGAGAGAAAAAAAAAAAGGTCCGCAGATAGATTTTCAGCCAGGGCTGCTACCTATGGCAGGGAGGGAGAGGCCTGAGACTGCGCGGCGAGATTTCATTTCCCACGACCGACAAAAACCTCCGGTGACGCGCGTCCCCCCCCGGATGCGTCCCCTCCGTCCTCCCCCCCCCCCCCCCCACCCCGGTGCACGTCCGCGGTTCCACATCACAGATTCGAGGACCCGAAAGACAAGCTGCATCGCGTCCGTAAATCATCCTCCTCCCCCCCCCTCTCTCCTCCACCCCTCCTTCAGCCCGGCCACCTTTTCTTCTTTTTCTGCGAGAGCCCTATTTACGGCACCCCCCCTCCCCCCCCCCCTACTCCCCCTACTCCCCGGCCCTGCGGGTGAAGGGGGCTGCTGAGGGGAAAAACCTGCGTGCACAAAAACGTGCATGCGTGCATGCGTGAGAAAGCTCGGTAACCTCCGGAGGGGGTGGGGGGGGCGCGTGGGGTGGGAGGTGGGGGTCGGGGGTCGAACAACTTGAGGTTAGATTTCGTCCTCACCCTGCAAAAGCCCCCCCGTCTGTCCCACCCTAGGGGGGGTCACTGACAATTCATCACGGCCACGCAGGTGAACAACGTCGTGTCGCGTGGCGATCCCCCCCACCCAGGCGCGCGCGCGAGCGTGCGGCGTGAATTAAAGCCGTCAGCCGTTCAGCAAAATGACCTGTAATGACTTTGACCTGTCAGATATATATATAATATATATATATATAATATATTATATATATATATATGATATATAATATATAATATATAATATATAAAGTGGTGGGACCCAGACAAGGCTCTTTGAGTACAATACAAATTGAAAAAAAAAAAAAAGAAGTATGCAACAACAGAAAATTAAGACGAAACAAAAAAAGTAAATATCACATGTGTATTATCTCTCCACCGTGAAGTGTAACAACAAGGAGAAGAAGAAGAAGAAGAAGAAGAAGAAGAAGAAGAAGAAACTGTATACGCACAAAATAACCACAGGTTTAACACAGGACAACCGTCCCGTTATATCAACACACAAAATAAAACAAAAACTTGCAAGAAGGTCAAGTCTGTGTGTGTGCGTGTGTGTGTGTGTGTGTGTGTGCGTGTGTGTGTGTGTTGTTTGTTGATTTACTAAAGCTTAGCGTCCCCATGCTGGGTCCAGTCCTGAGGTAAGCACCAGTTTTCATGAGCGCTGCTGTTTCTTCCTCCGTCCGGAGGCCAAACGGAGAAAACAACGTGGGAATAAAGGAGGAAACACACAACACGTCTGACATGGTCGCAACGCTGCACAAAATCAAGCCCTTAAATAGCTGTAACGTTTCAAAACAACCACCCCCCCCCCCCGCCGCCGCCGAAAACAGGGCGGGTGGATCGTTTTGCGTTGTGTTGTGTTTTGTGTGTGTGTGTGTGTGTGTGCGTGTGCGTGCGTGTGCGTGTGTGTCTTTTTTTTTAAAGCTCTTGTCCTTTACGATGTCCTAACGTCTATCACAGTGCATTCATGGCTTTAATCTTCACATTCACCCACTGAGGTTGGCATTGGCACTATAGTGGTCAGCAATTTCTATAAGGACCGACAAGTGTAGAAGAAGAAAAAAAAGCGAGGGGGGGGCGGAGGAGGAGGGGGAGGGGGGGCAGAGAAATAAAACGCCAGCGTGCTCTTCGGAATAACCCTTTAAAGACACAAAACGTGCGTTCGAGCCCCACAGGCCCCCTCCGCACTAAGCGCTGTCCTGTCTGCACCAGCCGGCCTGCACGCGGGCAGTGGGGGGGGAGGGGGAGGGGGGTTCGGAGACGGTATCGTGTTAATAGGGGGGATCAGAGGGGCACGATGGCAGGCGTGAAATGGGGGCACGAGGCCGGCGCGAGGCCCGCGCGGGCTGTGTGAGCTGCCGGGTGGGGAAAAGCGGGATTTCACAGAGCTTTACTGCACCAGCAGCAGCAGCAGCAGCAGCTGCTCCACCCGCCGGCTTCCAAGTAGGACTGGAGACACCCGCTCCTGCTGCTCCCATCGCTGACAGATTAGCAGCTCCACGCGTGCGCGTGTGCGCGCGCGCTCCTATGCGCTCGTGCCTTGTGGCAGGGGGAGCGTGCGAGGCCGCGGCAGCGTGCGGCGCTCGCTACGGCGGGGCGGTCTGACGAGAGGCAGCACGGGGAGGGCGAGGGGTCAAGCCGACGGGGGTCAAGCCGAGGGGTCAAGCCGAGGGGGGTCAGGCCGAGGGGGGTCAGGCCGAGCTAGGCTCGCGCTCCGACGCCACACGTGACCACCGCAGACCGCAGCGAGGTGCTGCGAGTCGGCCTCCTGCTTTCCGACGGTGAGTTTGAGGAGTTTCGGCTGAATCGGCTCCGCCAAACCCTCCCCCCCTCCCCTCTCCCCCTCTCTCTTCTTTCCCCCCTTTCTCTCTCTTCTCTCCCTCCTCTCTCTCTTCTCTCCCCCCTTTCTCTCTCTTCCCCCCCTCTCTCTTCTCCCCCCCTTTCTCTCTCTTCTCTCCCCCCTCTCTCTCTTCTCTCCCCCCCTTTCTCTCTCTTCTCTCCCCCCCTCCCCCCCTTTCTCTCTCTTCTCTCCCCACCCTCCCCCCCCTCTCTCTCTGTATCTCTTTTGTTTTTACTGTGTATGGAGATTGTCGTGTGTCCACTATGTATGTGTGTTAATATTGCTAGCTTGATGTGAATGACAAAGACTTGGTCGAAGGTCTGTCTCTCTCCCTCCCCCCCCCCCCCCTCTTTTTTTTCCCCCCCCCCCTCTCTCCCCCCCCCTCTCTCTGTATCTCTTGTTTTTACTGTGTATGGAGATTGTCGTGTGTTCACTATGTATGTGTGTTAATATTGCTAGCTTGGTCGAAGGTCCCCCCCCCTCCCCCCCTCTCTCTTCTCTCCCTCTCTCTCCCCCCTTTCTCCCCCCCCTCGGCCCTGCTCTCCGCTGAGCTCCTCGGCTTGCACCCCGCTGTTGTAAATATGACACGGCGTCAGAGGCAACACCCATGCTTTGTGTGTGTGTGTGTGTGTGTGTGTGTGTGTGTGTGTGTGTGTGCCACGGGATGAGGCCACGCTCGTGAGCGGGAAGTAGCGTATCATCCGTTGGGTATGCGCGTCCGAGTCCGAGCCATGAGCTCACAGGGCCGTGCCCCCCCCCCCCCCCCCCCCCTCAGCCACACTCCAACCTCCACAAGGCAACAACGGCACGCTGGTCCAAACGCAAAGTGAAAAAAAAATACACACAAGAAAGCTTTAAGAGGTGGCCCGCTGGAGATAAGAGTGATTAAGACGCCATTAGCTAATGCTGGCCTTGATCTTCATCAAGATGTGGTAGTGGTGGTGGTGGGGGTGGTGGTGTGGGGTGGAGGGGGTGGGGGGGTAAAGCACAGATCACTTTACCTAGAGGCTGAAGTGGTCGCTGTCACTCGGTTGATGTCTAGTCATTTCCTGGAGTCTAGTGAAGCAGGAGTACGGAGGAGGGGGAAAAGCTCGGGGGGCGGTTGTAGGGGGGGTGAGATACACAAAATGTCCAGTACCCCAAAAAAAAAAAAAAAAAAAAAAAAAACCAGACGTCAGAAGTCCTCCCATAACTTTAAAGTCCAGCAGAGTTGGCTTTTTCTTTTGTCAAAAGTTCCACTCAGGTCTGGACGCAAACCCTGAATCTTGTCCTTTATGTGCTTTTTCATCTTTTTTTTGGTTTTTTTTTGTACACACAGAATACTTAATAGTACACAGGTTTAGGGGCAGATTGCAACGATTCCTTGCAACAGTTTCTCTTTTTTTCTTTTTTTTTTGGGATTTCACCACATACAAAAATAAATTAAAAAAAAAAAGATCTCGTTTTTTTTTTTTTTTGGTTTTCAATTTGTCGCTTTGGCTCAACGGCTGGAATGAGAAATCTGTTTGAACACACTGTACATAAATACTGCACTGCTCTGAGTGAACGTTCCTTGGTCATAACATAGCACGGTGCTCCCTTTTAGGGGAGGAATTTAGCATACATAAGAGTGCGAAGGCAGGCACTTACGGTCTACACAACTATTGTGTGTGTGTGTGTGTGTGCATTAGGGGGGCCAACACCTTCTGGCCGTAGTCTGAGGTGCAGAAGGGGGGATACTGAGTTGAGGTGAATGGCGTTAGAATACTGCAAGGCGTGTGTGCACACAGACCTATGGTTGGTCGGCGTGGATACGGGTCACGCGGCCTTAGCTGGGGGAGTAGCGGTCGATGGTGCGGGCCTCAGAAAGCGACTGCGGCGGAGGCGGTAGAGGCTGGGCCAGGACGTCCATCTTGTCGTGGGAGAGGCCCAGATGCTCCGCGGCCAGCTTGGACAGCGGGTAGAGGCTCTCCATGGCTTTAGACTCAACCAGGTGCTGCTGGGCTTGGATGAGAAGCTCGTTGGCCTTCTCCTGCTTCAGCCCCAAGTGCTCGGCTGTGTATTTACTCAGCGGATAGATCCCCTCGGCAAAGTCCAGCTTCAGTTTCCCGTCTGCGGTCAAGCCCCCCGCGGCCCCCCCGCTGCTGTGCATCTTCATGTGGCTGATGAGGTTGCGCTGCTGGGCGAACTTCCCTCCGCACACCTGGCATTCGTAGGGCTTCTCCCCCGAGTGGATGCGCATGTGCTCGGTGAGCCGGTACTGGCGGGTGAAGCGCATGCCGCAGGCGTCGCAGGCGAAAGGCTTGAGGCCCAGGTGGCTGCGCATGTGGCGGGTCATGGTGCCCCGCTGGGTGAACTTCTTGCCGCAGATGCTGCACGGGTAAGGCCGCGTGAGCCAGTGGGTCTTCTCGTGCTGGCGCAGCGTGGCGGGGTCTTTGTAGGCCTTGTCACAGGTCGAGCAGCGGTAAGGCCGGATCATCTCCCCGATGCCGCTCGAACTGAGGACCTGGCTGGACTTGCTGTCCAGGTGGGACAGGCTGCTCAGGCTGTTGTTGCTGCTCAGGCTGCCGTAGCCGTTCGCATTGCTGGTGATGTTTTTGGTGCCGCCGCTGCTGTTGTTGTTGCCGTTGTTGTTGCCCATCTCCCCGCCGGAGTTGCCGTACTGATCTTCCTCCGTGTGCGTTTCCACGTGGGCGTTGAGCTGCTCCGAGCTGGGGAAGCCCTTATCACAGGGGATGCAGACGTACAGGTTGTCCCCGAAGCTCTCGGGCTCATACGGCATGTGGAATCGCTCAATGGCGCCCGGAGGCGACGGACGGCCTTCACTGCTCCCTGTCTCCTCGCTGCCTGACCCGCTCTTGTCGTCTGCCCCTTCGCTTTCCTCCCCGGCCTTGTGGTGGTTGTGGTGCTGATGGTGGCCCTCCTGGTCTCCGTTTCCACCGCCTTCTTCCTCGTCATCCTCCTCCTCCTCATCCTCGGCCGTGTAGGACAGCGGCTCGTGCTTCACCCAGCGGTAGATGTTGCCCATCTCCCTTGCCGATTCTACGCCTTCCGTCGGGGTGTCGGGGCTGGGGGGGCATGGGTAGTGGTCTGTGCCCTGGGAGCCTGAGCGATGCAGGTGGGGGAGGTGGGGTCCGAGAGGCTGGTTGAGGTGGGGAAAGGGCGGAGGAGGGCGAGAGCTCACCTGGTCAGCGGTGTCCATCTTCTCCGAAGCGAAGGGACGCCCATTGGCCCCCAGCATGGGACTAGTGCGGCTGCCGATGGCGCCCTCCCTCTCCTCGTCATTGTGCGGCAGAGCGTGCGTCAGATGGGAGCGGGAGGGCGTGTGCTGGGACTGGGAGTTGGGGCTTTTCTTGGAGAGGTCGAGGCCGAAGATCGGCGAGCAGTTCCTCTCGGGGTTGGCTGAGCGTAGCCCATGCTGGGCGGGCAGAGCCGGCTGTGAGGACGGGAACACCTGAGGTCCCTGGGCGGAGGTGGGAGCATACAGCTCCCCGGCATGTATGGCCAGTGGATGGTGAATTAGCTCCTCTAATGGCGGCGCACGGGGCGGGTGGCTGTTTACAACTCCTCCTTGCGGGCAGGACTGAATGACAGGGGTAGAAACCCTGTACCTGCCGCCGCCCCCTAAACCCAGAGTATTTGGCCCCATCTTTCCGAAGGGCAGAAATGCAGGAGCTGGGCGGGGAGGGTACTTGCCGTTCCTCTTTAGCTTTTTCTTGCACAGAGCCACCAAGTCCAGCAGCTGCAGGTAGCTGGCAGCTGCCAGGACGGCCCCCAGGTTGGGCTCGGTGGGAGAAGCGGGGTCCCCATCGCTAAGGCGGCCCGTGTAGATGTAGTCCAGAATGACCCGGAAGACCCCCGGACTCACCATCTCGTGGTCGAGGTTGATGAGGTTGTCATGGACCACCAGAGATTTCAGGTAAAGGCTGCTGGCTGCCAGGATGTTCTTGTGGGCTCTGAAGAGGGCGTTCTGTACCACGATGATGACATCACACAGGAAGCCCTTGGTGCGCTGGCTGTTGAGCTGCAGGAGGAGATGCCTAGCATGACTTGGTACTTCCATGGCATCTAGCATCGTCTTCAGACCGCCACCTGCAACAACAGATATCTGTGAACGTCATGTAGCAGAAGCATGGCGGACGGCATATCTCACGTTACTCGTCATGCTACTAAATGTACAACACTCCATGTATCGATAATAATAAAAGAGAGTGTGTGTTAGAATTTGCAATCGACACATTTCATCGCTTTACATGAAATTTATCTTGCGGCTCCTGAAATAAATAAAAAAATTTGTTTTCTAAATATCCATATTGGATTTCTTTACAGAAGTGTGACTCCAGAATATGGTGTCCTCCATTGCAGAATAGAAACGGGGCACGTAGTAACGAGAAGCCTGCGCACACGTGTAGAGACGACGCGACGTGTTGTGCAGGATCAACAACAATATTTGAAATTTTTCGTTTTTTTTTTTTAAACAATAAATTTAAAAAAATAAAATAATCGACGAACTGGTTCCTCGGGGAATATGAGGATAAAGATAAATCACTCTAAAAAAAAGAAGAAGCAATAATCGTCATTTATGAGGGAGTTGCGTTATTTATTTATTTATTTATCTATTTATCTATTTATTTATTTATTTATTTATTTATTTATTTAATTTGAGGGGCGATGAGTAAGTTAGGGATGGACGGACTTTCAAACCAGCCTTGCTTCCGCTTTCATTACTGAGCTCCCGCGTTTGAGTTTGGCTTTGCGCTGTTCCCGATATTCCCGCTGTTCCCGATATTCCCGCTGCTCCTGGTCGGCGTCAACAGGCTGAAAACTGACTCGCGTATAGATTTCCATGTCGCACGCGCGGACACCGTGAAATTTATGCGGGGGAAGTGCACGAGGAGGCCACTCAATAAACTTATGGGTTTTCTTTTTTTGGGGGGGGGGGTTGCTGAGGGTGAAGACTTGCGCTGGTTTTGTCATTATCAGAAATCTGAGTCTACATGTTCACTTCCTCTGCAGCAATTTCGGAGAGAAGCGACAAATTTAACACACGCACGCTCGCTCGCGCGCGCTCACGCGCACGGACGCAGACTCAGTGAGCGCGCTGTGCAGCTGCCGGCTCACTGATTAAGTGTTCCAGAAGCGGCGCGCGGGGACTTCGAAACAAAGCAAGGTGGACCATGGGGGTCTAGAGCCCTCAGTCTCCCCCCTCCTCCCCCCCCCCCCGTCTATGGAACTCTCTCCCGCAAGACACTCGAAGCGCGGACTCTCTTTCACCCTTCAGATCCGTCTCAAAACGCGACTTGTCAGACCGGCAGAGTCCGCCTGGTCCGCGCCTTTTATACTCCTGTGTTGTGTTAATATACTCCTGTGTTGTGTTACTATACTCCTGTGTTGTGTTACTATACTCCTGTGTTGTGTTACTATACTCCTGTGTTGTGTTAATATACTCCTGTGTTGTGTTGCTATACTCCTGTGTTGTGTTAATATACTCCTGTGTTGTGTTACTATACTCCTGTGTTGTGTTACTATACTCCTGTGTTGTGTTGCCATACTCCTGTATTGTGTTACTATACTCCTGTGTTGTGTTACTATACTCCTGTGTTGTGTTAATATACTCCTGTGTTGTGTTACTATACTCCTGTATTGTGTTACTATACTCCTGTGTTGTGTTGATATACTCCAGCATTGTGTTGCTATACTCCTGTGTTGTGTTACTATACTACTGTGTTGTGTTAATATACTCCTGTGTTGTGTTACTATACTCCTGTGTTGTGTTACTATACTCCTGTGTTTTGTTAATATACTCCTGTGTTGTGTTACTATACTCGTGTTGATATACTCCTGTATTATGTTGATATACTCCTGTGTTGTGTTGCTATACTCCTGTGTTGTGTTAATATACTCGTGTTGATATACTCCTGTGTTGTGTTGCTATACTCCTGTGTTGTGTTAATATACTCGTGTTGATATACTCCTGTGTTGTGTTGATATACTCCTGTGTTGTGTTGCTATACTCCTGTGTTGTGTTAATATAGTCGTGTTGATATACTCCTGTGTTGTGTTGCTATACTCCTGTGTTGTGTTAATATACTCGTGTTGATATACTCCTGTGTTGTGTTACTATACTCCTGTATTGTGTTGATATACTCCTGTGTTGTGTTAATATACTCGTGTTGATATACTCCTGTATTGTGTTGATATACTCCTGTGTTGTGTTGCTATACTCCTGTGTTGTGTTGCTGTACTCCTGTGTTGTGTTCACTTTTTACTGTCTGCCCTGCTTTGTGTTGAGCTGCTTGGTTTGGTTTGTATTTTACCGTGTTCTGTGAGGTGTCCTTGAAAAGCGCCCACAAATAAAATGTATTATCATTATTATCATTATTATTATCATCATTATTAATATCAATATTATCATTATTATTATTAATATTAATATTATCATTAATATCATTATTATCATTATCATTATTATTATTAATATCATTATTATTATTATTATTATTTCGCAAGTGTGACGAACAGCAGGTGTAAACTCGCGGGGGAAACGCGCATCCAAACAAAAAAAGAAAAGACAAGACAGGACAGGACAGGACAGGACGGGACAGGACAGGACAGGACAAGACAGGACAGGACAAGACAGGACAGGACAGGACAGGACAAGACAGGACAGGACAGGACAGGACAGGACAGGACAGGACAGGACAGGACAGGACAGGACAGGACAAGACGGGACGGGACGGGACAGGATAGGACGGGACAGGACAGGACAGGGCGGGACAGGACAGGGCAGGACAGGACAGGACAGGACAGGACAAGACAGGACAGGACAAGACAGGACGGGACGGGATGGGACGGGACGGGACAGGATAGGACGGGACAGGACAGGACAGGGCGGGACAGGACAGGACAAGACAGGGCAGGACAAGACAGGACAAGACAGGACAGGACAGGACAAGACAGGACGGGTCAGGACAGGACGAGACGGGACAGGACAGAACAGGACAGGACGGGTCCTCCGGCTGCTGTTCTGTCCATATGAGGCACCCTCGGCGGCGCGCGGGGTGGTGGTAAATCATGGCAAAATTAGATGGCTCCCGCGCTTTACCTCTAGCGTCTAGTGACACGCGCGCGCGCACGCACGCACACACATACACACCTAAAACACACACAAACGCGCGCGCTTGAGCGTGTATCGTTGTGCAAGTGTAAAGTAAAGTGCAGACGCTGTGTGGTTGTGTTTCGCCGGGATGTGTGTTGTGTTGTGTTGTGTTGTGTTGTGTTGTGTTGCGTTGTGTGGTGTTGTGTTGTGTTGGGGCGGCAGCATGCAGCGCTGCCGTCAGTACTGGAGGGGCGAGACGGTCCGTAGCGGAGCCTCGGGGCGCGCGTCCACCGATGGGAAACAAGCAGCCAAACAAACACATCCCATCACGGCCTTCCTGACACGAGCTCATCCACTTCTTGTTTATGTGGCCCCGCGTGCGAGAGCGACGGGCCAGGGAGAGGTGGGAGGCATCTTTCTTTCTTTCTTTTCTTTCTTTCCTCTCTTTCTTTCCTCTCTTTCTTTCTCTCTTTCTTTCTTTCTTTCTCTTTCTTTCTTTCTTTTCTTTCTTTCTTTCTTTCTTTCTTTCTTTCTTTCTTTCTTTCTTTCCTCTCTTTCTTTCCTCTCTTTCTTTCTTTCTTTCTTTCTTTCTTTCTTTCTTTCTTTCTTTCTTTCTTTCTTTCTTTCTTTCTTTCTTTCTTTCTTTCTTTTCTTTATTTTTTCTTTCTTTCTTTCTTTCTTTCTTTCTTTCTTTCTTTCTTTCTTTCTTTCTTTTCTTTATTTTTTCTTTCTTTCTTTCTTTCTTTCTTTCTTTCTTTCCTTCTTTTCTTTCGTTCTTTCTTTCTTTCTTTCTTTTCTTTTCTTTCTTTCTTTCTTTTCTTTTCTTTCTGTCTTTTCTTTCTTTCTTTCTTTTTTCTTTTCTTTCTTTCTTTTATTTTCTTTTTCTTTCTTTCTTTCTTTCTTTCTTTCTTTCTTTCTTTCTTTATTTCTTTTCTTTCTTTCTTTTCTTTTCTTTTTCCTTGCTCTACCCACTGAGCCACCTAGCACATCCGTCCTGGTGCAGACATACACACGACTAACCCAGCAGAAGCGGCCTTCCAACGCGCTCCCTGCTATGGGTCCTCCTGCAACTACAAACGCAGAAAATCTCTAAAAGCAAAGGTCAGAGGTTAACACGGCTGATTACATGAGCGGAGGGATTTTTAGGACGTACGTTAAGCAAGCAGCCCCCCCCTCCCCTCCTCCCCGCCATCCTCCCTGCAGCCCCTCCGTTCGCCTAACTGTGACGCGCGACGCGCGTGTTTCTGCTGTTGCGCAGCCGCGTCGTCCGGGATGACACGCGGCGTGTCGGCTGTTGTCATGTCCGCGTTGTGTACCCCAAAACAAATTCGCGTGGCTAATAAAACAATCTAATGTAATGTAATGCAATGTAATCTAATCTAATCTAATCTAATCTAATCTAATCTAATGTAAACGTTTCGCCAAATGCCGCAGTACCAGGAGACGGCAATTATGGCGTCTCCACCTCCGCGGTCCCTTCGGCACTATTTTCTCAGCGGTGATACTTGTTTTGTTTTTTACAGTAACCTTCCGCGGGCGCCACTTTGGTGAACTTTGTCGCCGATTGCGGAGATTGAGGAGGGGGGAGAGGGGGTTACTGCGCCGCGCGCGCGGGGACGCGTTGTGCGCTCCCACGCGGACCACAGCGAGTCAGCCCCCGGGAGACGCAAAACCGCAGCCTGGCGTTGCGGGACGTCGCGGGACGTCACGAGACGTCACGGGACGTCGCGGGACGTTGCGGGACGTCGGTTAAATGACACGGCTAAGGAGCGCGGGGAGATCCTACCCCACACACACACACACACACACACACACACACACACACACACACACACTCACGCACACACACACACACACACACACACACACACACACACACACACACACACACACACACACACACACAGCCCCGTGAGTTCAATGTACATGACAGCGTCGTCATTTCCTACGGCGCTCGCGTCTGACGCGTCTGACATCTGCGCCCACGCGCGTCACTTAAAGGATACACGTCACCGCATTTTGTGATCAAAAGAGAGAGAGAGAGGCAGAGAGAGAAAGGGGGGAGAGAGAGAGAGAGAGAGAGAGAGAGAGAGAGAGAGCGAGGCACAGGCCTGGTCGCAGCCCTGCAGCATGTGCAGGGCTGCGCGTGTGTTTCGCAACGCCCGGCTTATATAACGCGTGGCGGCGGATGCAGAAGCCGTGACGTCGCGGGCCGTTTCATGGCCGTCCTTATTTAGCCGGCCCGACTTTACAAGACCAGCGACAGCCATAAAAACACTGCCCGCACCTCTGTAAAACTTGACAACACCGAATCTCTTGTACACTAAATAGGCCGGATCCTGTCCTGCGAGCCTTTATGCGAGCGCCCAAGCCAACGCGCACGAGCTCCGGAGTCCGCGCGCGTGTGCGTGCGAGTGCGTGTGTTGTCAGTGTCCAATCGATGCGCATTTCTTTCATTCTGGCTGGAAAAATATCTTGTCGCGAACACGAAGCCTGCACACACACACACACACACGCATACACACGCACACACACACACGCACACACACGCACGCCGTGTCCCGCAGTTGACAGGGACCCGCGGTACCGGGCGTGTCCAATTGAGTTATTTCCCCCCTCAAACGACGACGGGGGGAAGACGAGCGTGGTGACAGTGACGAGCCCTGTCGGTTCTGCGGCGTGCGGGAGGCTCCGGGTCGGAACCGGGACACGCAGTCGCGTCATGTTGTTCTAGTTTTGCTGCGCGAGGCTTTATTGACCATTAGCGGTATTTGTATTTAATTTTATTGGCCACGCTCGCGCTGCTAACCCGTGTGAGCACGCGGAGCAGGGAAGCGGGGAGCACGCTCCGCGTGCAGGCCTCTTGCTGTCTTATTCTGTCACGACTTGCTGAGCTTTACTACATTATATTACAAATATCTCGTGAACAAGACAGACCGTGCCCCCCCACCCCCACCCCCCCCCTCATTTAGCACCGCAGCTGTGGACGAAGTGGGCCAGCTCGTGCGTGCGGGTGCGCCGGGTTTTCTGTCTCCACGAGAGCCTCCCGGTGCTGCGGAGAATGGGATAAGCCAGACTCGACCAAACCCGCAGGCCGAGTTCGCGAGGAGGTACAGACACTAGACAGCCTGCGGCGGAAGCGTCCTGCAGGACTCACGCACGCACACGCACGCACACGCACGCACACACGCACGCACCAACAACAACAACAACGAGAGCAACGAGACTGAAGGGTTGTGTCGTGGAGCTCGCGCGCATCCATCCACAACACGTCTGGCCTGCACGTTTCCTGTCAGCTTCACAACCACGCTAATATGGCGACCTGTCAACGGCTGACAAATATTCAAACGGTCAGAGCAACGGGGGGAAGGAGGAAAGCAGGGTATTTATATATATTTATATATAAATAACTAAATATATATAAATATATATGTAAATATGTATATATAAATATGTGTGTGTGTGTGTGTGTGTGTGTGTGAAGGCCAGGCGTAGCTCTCGCGCGTGTGATTTAAATATGTCAGCTGAACAGGATCGACCCCGTGTCGACGGGAGGAGGCCGGGGGACGTGTCGCCTCCGTCAGACAGGCGCAGGACGGGTTTGCAAAGGTCCGCAGGTTCGTTCGCTGGCCGACCCGCTCTACGTGTTGGACAGGCCGCCGGACTCGGGTCCGACCGAGCCGCGCTAGCAGCGCACCGGACGGACCCGAGTCCGCACCACGGCTGCGATCACATTCTGCCGTCGTGTTGTGCGTTGTGGTGATAGCAAGCCCTCTCCCCCTCTCCCCCTTCACACGCATACACACACGCACACACACACGCATACACACGCACACACACACTGAAGTCTCCCCGTGCATTACAGACCCTGCCAGCTGGATTCGCGTCGTGTTTAAAGGGACACTTATCGCCTCTCGTCCTCAATTTGGACTATTTTGACACCCCCGGCGCACACGCGCACACGCACGCCCGTCGTCCTCGCGTTAGACTAAACGGCGAGACGACACCATCTCCCCCTCTCCTGTCTGGCGGGCGACTTTGTGTCAGTCGCCAGACGTTATAACCTTTCGTGTCAGCCGCCAGACGTTATAACCTCTGTGTCAGGGGCAGACGTTATAACCTCTGTGTCAGGGGCAGACGTTCTAACCTCCGTGTCAGGGGCAGACGTTATAACCTCTGTGTCAGGGGCAGATGTTATAACCTCTGTGTCAGCCGCCAGACGTTATAACCTCTGTGTTAGCGGCAGACGTTATAACCTCGTAGGTGAGCACGGGCCTCCCAGCTGTTGGGTGTTGTAGGTGGAGCGCGCACATCCAGCTGTTTCTTTTCGGACGTCACGTTATCTACCCCCGCGAAGCCCCGCGCGGAGCTGTCAGCGGCGCGCGTGAGCCAGCGTCAGAAAACCGCTGGCTGGCTGGCGTGGAAGGTGGACGACCCGCGCTCGAGCTCTAAAATCCCCCAAATAATAGGCCACGAATCAGACGTCGTGTCGTCGTCGTCCCCCCGTCCTCCCTCCGTACTGACGCGCGGCTCGGGGGTCCAGATGCGGCCCGTTTTCGCACGTCGAGCCGCGGAAAACCCAAATTAAATAAAACAACAAACGCAACGTTTCCCGGCTTGGAGCCGCGCGTCGATTTATTGATTTTATTTTTGGTCATTTTCGTTTCTTTTTATTTATTTATTTATTTATTTTCGTCAATTCGCCGATTTTTTTTAGGTAACCCCTCTCCACACACACACACACACACACACACACAGCCGCGCGCTCGCTCGTTCGCTCGCTCGCTCGCGCGGGGCAAAAAATTTTTACAGGATCGCTTCGGAGACGCGGACGCGATGAGTTGTCCGAGCTAATTAATGAGCTGGGGGGGTGGTGGGGTGGGTGGGTGGTGGTGTTGGTGGGGGTAAAAAAGAAAACAACGACGCCACCGACACGGTAGCGTGTAACGCCGACGAGGCGCGTGCGCGCGTGTCTGCTGCGCGGACGGAGAAGGAAAACGACCGACAACCCAAAATAAAGAAGAAGAAGAAGAAGAAGAAGGCGGCGGATTCAGGAGATGCAGCCGGTAACCGGGGGGGGGGAGGCTCGCTCGCTCCGCAGGAGCCGTGTCGTCCCGCTTCCCCCCCTCCGGCGCGCGCTGCTGGTCCTCGCGCCGCGCCGGAGGGGGGGAGAAAAGCGGGGCAGGCGAGACTTACCTGCATGCCCGATCTCTTCTGCCATCCGATCTAAGTCTCCCTTAATGATCATCTCAGCAGCCTTCTGGAGTCATATCTGACGCTTCCACTCGCAACTGCCAGCCTCCAAAAACCATGCCAGTTTTCCGCGCGCGTCTGCCAACTCCTTTTTTTTTTTATTATTAATTGATATGAATTTCTTGTTGCTCCTCACGTCCGTCCTCCCACCCACTTCTCTCTCTCTCTCGCTCGCTCGCTCGCTCGCTCTCCGCCCCTCCCCTCTTCCCTCTCGTATCCCCTCGTATAAAAAAAACCAAAAAAAAATACGTGCATAGACCAGCATCAGTTTCCTCCCGTGTGTGTGTGTGAGAGAGATATATTCTGCTTATTTCCGAGGCTATTTTCTGCGGCTGAGCGGGCGAAGGCGCGTCGCGTCGCGGCAACGTCGCGGCAGCGTCGCGGCAGCGTCGCGTCGCGGCAGCGTCGGCACGATAATGGCGCCCCCGAGTGTTTGAGCGCCCCGTGTGATGTCAGGCCACAACGAAACCGAAAAGGTAAAGTCGAGGGCAGGAACTTCAGCTGACCCCGACTTGAACCTGGCGACGCGTCGTCTTAAAGAGACAGGCCCTTATTGTATAGCGCGCGGCCGCTCGCGACAAGAAAAAAGGAAGAAAAAAAAAACACGTTTCTGGCTCGCGAGCGGCCGCGCACGTTGCTTCATCGGGCATGTTATCTGGGCGTATTGCTTAATTGGGTAGCCTATTAAAAGGTGGATCCAGTCGACGGAGGGATTATTTCTGTCTCCCCCCCTCCCCCCCTTTCTCCCCCCTCCCCCCTCCTCTCTCTCTTTTTCACATGTTATTTCTGTGACTGTTTCAAAGCCGCTGCAAATGTGTGACAACGTATTAAAGTTGTTTTAAAAAAAAATGTCAGCCTCTCTCTCTCTCTCTCTCTCTCTCTCTCTCTCTCGCGCGCGCGCTCTCGCTCTCTCCCCCTGCGGTAAAACACCTGTTGTGTGTTGCAGGACTTCATCCAACAACACCTTGTTCAGAGGCCCCGCGGTCGATTTGAGACTCGCTGTGCAGCCGCGACAACGCCGTGCAGATGAGCGGATGGCCCTTGCACCCCTCCCCCCCCACACCCCCCCACACCCCCACACACACACACACTTGACAGATATACAGACGAGGCCCGGCACGACCCGCTTCAAGCCGAGCCCAAAGCGGCTCGTGGAGGCGCGCTCTTCCCGTGCGCAAAACACTCCGGCGAGGAGGCGCCGACGGAAAACCCCGCCGCTCCTGCAGGAGCAGGGGGCGCCGCGTTGCTCATCGGCCTCAGACGAGGCTAGCTCGCCAAGCTCGCGCCTTTGTTTCTCTATTACGGCTTCTTGATTTTATTTGATTTTTGATTTTTTTTTGGGGACCGCGCCGGCGGCGTGGCATCCCCTCGCGCAATGAGCGATTCACCTCTTCAGCCGCACGCGGCCTGCCCCCCCCCCCCCCGTCCAGTCCACGAGCACATAAACAGCCGAAACGAGCTGTTTACAACAGCGGCCGAGGGGTGGGTGGGGGGTGGGGGGGGGGGGAGGAGGAGGAGGTGAAACGAGATAGGCCCGATATAGCGAGCCCCCCCCCCGGGGGGAGAAGGGGGGGGGAGAGGATTGGGCTTCATCCGCCGCACGCCTCCTTTTTCACGGAGAGCGGCGGCCGCGGACGAGCAGGGGCGCAGCGCACGACTCAACGAGTCCGCATCCCTGCCTGCCTGCCTGCCTGGCCGCAACACGACTTGTATCCACACCGCCATTCGTCTTTACAAGCCTATTAATACACACCGATGGCCCCCCTCTCTCTCGCTCTCGCTCGCTCGCTCTCTCTCTCTCGCGCTCTCACCCAACGCTTACCTCGGACGCATGTCTGGCGTCGTCGCAGCCTGTGTGGTCCCCCGTGCGGAATTCCCTAGTGAGGACCTCCGTGCGCCTTCCCCGCTAAAATCCCGCGCTGCGCCGTCTACTCACTGCCAGTCTCTTCCGCCCAATTTGCTGCTCTCTCTCTCTCTCTCTCTCTCTCCCTCTCTCTCTCTCTCTCTCTCTCTCTCTCTCTCTCTCCCCCCTCTCTCTCTCTCCCTCCCTCCCCCTCCCTCCCTCTCTCTCTCTCGCTCTCTCTCTCTCTCTCTCGCGGTTCTCTCGCTTGTCAGCCGACGCCGCGCAGTCCGCGCGTCTCCTCCCGCACGCCAGAGGACGGGCCATCCCAGCATCAGAGGCTCCGGGCTCGGTCGGGGTTCCGCTCGGACCGAGCTCGCGTTGCCGCGCGCACAGCGACACCCGATGGCGCCGCCGGTTTAGTGGTCCCCGGCGCGCGAGAGCGAACCGGGGAGCCGTGATTGAATCCTATCAGAAAAAATAAATAAAATAAAATAAAAGGGTTTGTTCCGATCATCGGCACGGGTTACATAGCTGCGGAGAGGTCAGAGGTTAACCCTGCGGAGAGGTCAGAGGTTAACCCTGCGGAGAAACCGTTTAAACATGTTAGAAGATTAAAAAAACCAAACCAAAAAAAAAAGAAAAAAAGGGGGGGGGGGTCAATGTTCCACCTCCGTGACCAGATCGCTTTGTAAACCTCCACGGTGGGGGACCGTCAGAGCGCGCGCCCGCTGCGCGTGAGCCCGCAGCTTTAATTGAATTTCTCAATCAGGCCAATTTGACAATTTTCACGGTAATCACGGCAAGAGCGGAGCGACTCTGGCGTCCTGCGTCACCGGAGGCTGACGTTTGCTCCGCCGTTTCAGATCAGACGTCAGGGCAGATTACAGAAAACCCCCTTGGGGGGGAGGGGGGACGGGGGGGGGTCTCTCTCTCTCTCTCTCTCTCTCGGATGTTCTGACCGGGTTCGTTTGGGTGGATCTGACACAGAACGGTGCCACTGGGCTGCAGGGGGGGGGGTCACGTCCGTATAGACACTTTTTGGGAAACTGTCCCCCCCCCCAATCTGCGCGTCCGTGCGCGTCCTGTGGTTTGTGCGCGGCGCGCATCAGCCGGGCCGGTCTGTGACGTCATTACTTCCCGGCACCAGATCCTCCCATTGTCCAGTTCCGCGGGTCCCGCAGGTGCTCGAGGCAGAAGCTGATGGCAGATTAAAAGTGATGAGCCTAATGATTTTACCATCACCATGCTGGGGGGACATCGCTGTCCAGACGGAGGCCTGTCCGGCTCTGCTGCAGCCTCCTCCTCCTCCTCCTCCTCCTCCTCCTCCTCCGCCTCCGCCGCTGCACAGGCCTCTGATCCCGGCGGCGGCGGCGGCGGCTGACTATCTCATGATCCAAGGTCTTCCTCTTGCAATTACCCAAGTTCATGAAGCGTCCAGCTTCGGCCGAGCGGCCCGGGCCATCTCCAGACGGCGGTGAGGAGAAGGAAGGTATTGTCTCTCACTTCCAGCTCTCCGCGATGACCCGCCGATAACCCCCGCCGACAGAGGGCGGCAGGGCCGTGCAGGGGGACGATACGGCCTATCTGGGATCTGGTGGGATGTGCGCTTCGATTCATGTTCAGAAATAGCGCTTCGGACACCAGGGAGCACGCGGTAGTGTGTGTTAGGACGCCTGTGACGTGGCTCTTTTGTTGCAGACGACGCGTGGGGTTTCTCTCCTTCTTCTTCTTCTTCTTCTTCTTCTTCTTCTTCTCTTAATTTGCATGCTCGAGAAGGACGCAGGATCATGACCGGGGTACGTGTTAATTGGGGAAAGCAGAGAAAATGAAAGCGCCCACAATATGGGGGTGGGGGAGGGCAAGGGTCGTCGTGGATAGAAACGGAGGGGGGGTGGGGGGGGTTGGGGTTGTTTAATTTATTTGGCTTTCTCGGTTTGTCTGGACACAGCTGTTGTCTTCCCGGGCCGGCCTTATCTCGCTAATCAATCTCCCTCCGGAGGCCCGCGCGCTGC